>JNBR01000500.1:0-47902 GCA_002081595.1 Achlya hypogyna
GGGCACCGGACGAGCCGCGGGCACTGGCGGTGGAATTGGGCGCGGACCGGCGATCTGGATTGGGTGCGCCACTGGCTTTGGCGCGACAACCGGTCGAGGTCGCGGTGTCGGCTTGGGCCACCACACCGGCGCTGGTACAAATCGAGGCGCTGGCGCCGGGACTGGCCACGCCATTGGCGCTGGTTTCGGGCGTGGAGCGGGCGCCGGCACAGGTCGCGGCACTGGACGAGGCGCCGGGGCGATGCGAGGTGCAGGGTTTGGCCGAGAGACTTGGCGCGGTGCTGGACGAGGCGCAGAAATCGGTGCTGGACGTGGTGCTGGACGCGGTGCCGGGCGTGGAGCAGAGCGGGGAATGGGGCGCGGGGCAGGTCGAGGATATGAAGCGGAGCTAAGACTTACGAAGAGGTCACGCACGTAGCCAGCGAAGGCTAGCGGGCCTTCATGTAGGGGGTCTTCCTGCGCGCTGACGAGCAGACACCATAGCAGTGCAAGCAGCACGTGGATTCGCATCGGGCCAAAAGCAGTTCTTCTTCAATCCAACGACACGTCGAATTAAGTGCGATTGAGGCGCTGTGAAGGGTGCCGACGACAGCACCGCTTTCGGATCGATTGATCCGGTGACTGCCTCCCGCATTTCGCGACAACATGCAAATATGCTTTTCATATGATATGTTAAGTGCTGGTCTACCGGATCCTAGCGCTCCTTAGCCGACAACGCCACCAAAGAGCACCGCACTGAGCACAAACGAGAGGGCGGTCCAAGGCTTCAGCGACGCCCCGTCGTTGCCGCTGACAAGCGACCCCGCTGTACTCGGCGCAGAGCCCGACCCGGTCGTGTCCGGTAGTACGAGGGCTCCGTCTGCCGTGAGCGTGTCGACGCTGGTCTGTGATGTCTGCACCGAGAGCTGCGTTGGCTCAAATAGCACCCCGAGCGTCACAAGGCGCGTCTGCAGGTCCATCGTCTGGTTCGTAACGAGCGCCATCATTTTGGTCGCCGTAGTGTTAAGGGCGTCATAGCTCGGACGCTTGATGAACACGTCGATCTGCAGCAAGCTCGTGCCGTTCACGACCACGTCCGCGACCGTCGAAAGCGTCACGTTGGCAAAGAGCATAGTTGGATCCGTGCCGACAACGCTACCGTTGCCACCGAGGTACTCGACAACTCCTGTGGTGAAGTCGTAGGCGTGGTCAGCGAACGCTGTGGCCGTGAGACCCTGAATCCAGACCGTCGAGTAGAGAGCGTACTGCACAGGGGCGACGGCCGGATCGGGGTAGGCTTGCGGCGCACACGAGAGCACGCAGCGGTTGGCGTTCGCCAAGTCCGACTGGCACTGCTGCACCGCCGGTGTGTAGTCGTTGTAGCAGTTGGAGTTGACACACTGGAGGAAGCCAGGGTAGCACACGCAGCCGTCGTTGCCGTACATGGCAAGGCATTGGTTGTAGCGGGCTTGGCAGTTGGTCTGGTGGCATGGGTACCGGTTCCAGTACGTTGGTGCGAAGATAATCGGGTAGTAGACGAAGAGGAGCAGCGGCGGGGCGAAGTAGATGTACGAATACCCAACGGGGCGGTAGGCGGGCACAAAGACCACGGGGCGCACGGGTGTGTAAATCACGGGCGGCGGCATCGGACGCACGCCAACGTTGGGCACTGGACGAGCTGCGGGTGCCGGCGGCGGGATGGGGCGCGGGCCCGAGGCGGGGACAGGAGCCGGGGCGGGCACCGGTCGCGGAGCAGGACCTGGCGCAGGTCCAGGGTTGGGCCGCGGAGCTGGGCCGGGGGCCGGGCCTGGATTAGGGCGAGGAGCAGGTCCGGGGGCAGGGCCGGGGGCGGGACCTGGATTGGGGCGAGGAGCAGGGCCGGGCGCAGGCGCGGGGTTCGGGCGCGGTGCCGGCGCTGGGTTCGGACGCGGGGCGGGCGCAGGCTTGCTTCCCTTGCTGCTCTTGCTGCTCTTTTGCGCAAGGTTCGCGAGCAGGTGGCGCAGGGAGCTGAAGCCGAAGAAGTCGCCGTCGTCAGCGGGCTGCTCCTGCGCGCCAACGAGGGCGAGGCAGAGGACCAGTAGCAGCAAGAGGCTCCACGGTCGCATGATGCCAAGGCTGGGAATTAGCTTATGCTCAAGGCCTTCGGCGGCCAAATGTCGCAGAACGAAGAAATTTATTTCGGCTGCCCTTCAAATAAGTTCGGTTTCGATGCACAGTGGTGAAGACGAGGAAGTTGGACGCCATCATCCTCGCCTCCATCTTGGACGGCCGTTGCAGTCCATCATCAAGGCCAGTACACCCTCCGCCGCACAATGGTCCTTAAAGCATCAGAACCCGCGCTGTCGCTTTCACCAGTCCGAGGGTATCCAGCACCCAGCGACTGGACTTCGGCAGCGCACACAACAGCTCTTCGCGTCGTGGGTATGAGCAATCAATTATAGCGGAACAAAAGCTTGATCTTTCGACGCTGAAAGGCTGGACTTCGCATAGACACCTGCAAACGCAGATGTGCATCAGCGAACGACAGGAATCTGATCCTCGGCCGTCATCCCTGTGATCAACGACGTCCGTGGTTCAATCGGTCGAATCGCATGGAGCTGGTCGCCGTGGCGAGTGATAACATACTCTTTGTCGGCGCTGCTTGTCGCTGCAGCCACCGTGAGCCGCGGGTGCTCCTCTCGACGGCGGTCTAACGTCATCTATCGGACGTTGCACTTTTGACAAGCCCAATGATTGGCCCATCGATTTTTTAAAAGCACTCTGATTGGCTGGCTTTCTTCGAAAATCTGCACAGGAGGGCAAGGCTACTGCACAGCAGCCGCCGGGACTTCCACCTTCAATTGGGTCGCTGAATTTAAAGCGAGGCTGGTTCAATAGCCTTTAGGCAGTTGTCGGCTACTGCGTGGTGGCGGCGTCGATGGCCGCTTGCGTTACGTCACCAATGTCACGCCAAACCTGGGCAATGTGGCCATCCGGCCGCACGAGGAGCGCGGCGATGCCGTCGCCGAGGGTGTCGTTCGCGTCACGATAGGTGGCAGCCCACACGTTTTCGCTGGTTGCAGCAGCAGAGCCAAGAACGACGGTAGGCGCGGTCACGGCGCCTGTCCAACGGTCGTCAAGCACAATCAGCGTGAACTCTGGTGTAGCTGACAACACCAGCTGGGGAACGTCAAGTGTCGAGACGAGCGTCTTCGTGGTAGACCACCAGAGCCACTTGTGTGGTAGCCGACCACCGACTTGAATCGTTGGCGTGAATCCGTCAGGGCACTCGGCCGTCGCGACCTCGTGGGAGCGATCAAGCGCGACGTCGGGCGACTCTGGGAATGGCTGGCCGTACGCGTAGCCAATGTCCCATTTGTAGAACTAGAGCACAAGGCATGAAATGCAAACAACGAGCTTCGAAAGACGTACAAGCATGCCGATGGCCTGTCGGCGAAGGACGATTTCCGAGACCCGGCGTCGAAGGTGCTGGCCCACGCTCGACGCGGCGTCTTCAAGCGATCGAAGGTGCGCGGAGCCGATCTTGAGCGCCGATGATACGATGGACTGGCGCATGGACGTGGGGAGCCATTGGAACGCAGAGCTCTGGGTAGCGGCTTCGAGTTGCTGGGCTGACGCGTAAGACACGTGCAGTGCACCGGGCACGCGCAGCGTCCGCTGGAAGTTCTTAAGACTCAACTGTGTCGTGGCCTCTGCAACGGGCTGCCGCTCCGCCGAGTACGCTGCCAAGTTCGTGGGGGCTCCATGCACGTGGCGAGCGAGGCGCCAGGCGAGGTTATGGGCGTCCTACAACATCAGGATGCGGGCATCGGTATGCAGGTTGAGGAGGGTACCTGGATGCCAGTGTTCATGCCAAAGCCTCCAGCGGGCGGGAATCGATGGGCAGCGTCGCCCGCGAGGAAAACACGGTTGGCGGCGGCGTCGTACTTAGCGGCAACTTGTGCCTGCATCTCCCAGTATCCGACCGAGTGGATGTCCACGTCGAGGGCCGCGGCACCGGACGACGCGGCGGCGGCGCGAATGAGACTGTCGCACTGCGCCTTGGAGAACTCGGCTAGCGGCTGCTTGGGATCTGCTGGGAAGCAAGGAATCTGAAAGACCCACTCCCCGTTTGGGAGGTCGTGCGCGATGAGTACGCCAATGACTGCCGGGTTAAACTACGGGCCACCGCACTCAATGCCAGAGAGAGCAAACGCAAGGTACCACAAAGTACAGCATGGCGGGGCAGGTGCGAGCGTATGCAGATAACTGGACTCGGAATTAAGTGGAGCTGTAGGAAGCAACGCACCTTGTGGCTCGTAAAGTGTACGTTTACAAGGCTCTGCAGCCGAGCCGAGCCTTGCATGGGGATACCCACAGCTTGGCGAACTCGGCTATGAGCGCCGTCACAGCCGACGACGTGGTCGTATTCGCGGTCTTCAATCGCTCCGGTTTGACTGCGTCGCAGTAAGCTCACGCCGTGCGAGAGCGAGTGAACTTACATGTTGCGAAGGGCTACGCGAACACTGGACGCCGTTGACGTTGTGTCAACGCGCACAACTTCGACACCACGGGCGAACGAAAGGCCGGCTTCAGCAGCATAGTCCGACAGAAGGTGCTCAAACTTGTTTTGGGGGAAATGCACGGGCTGAGTCGGCGAGAGCAAGTGCAAGCTTTCGAGAAGCTCATTGCGGAAGCCTGGGCTCGGCGCCTTCCGAATTCCAGGGCCAAACTGGTCCACGCGCGCGAGTTCGTGGCCCATGACGCGCGAGCAATAGACGTAGTCCCGCCACTACAAAGTCCTAGCGCAAGGCGACGTGACGTTGCTACCTGACTCGGTGGCGCGGCGACCTCGAGGATGCGGTCGTGCAGCGTCGGCAGGTGCGTCTTCAAGATCTCCATGCTGCGCAGGTTCATGAAGTGCGCTTGCGGGTGGTGCGTCGGCGCCAGCTGTCGGTCCACGATGTCCACAGGCACCTTGTACACGTGCTCAAGCAGCAGGCCGAGTGTGAGGCCCACCGGCCCGCCGCCCGCGACGAGCACGCGCGCTTGAGGTTTGGCTGCGCGTAGCATCCTGTTTTTGCAACTGGAGTCGCTTTTGTGTGACATCGGTTCAATGGACACCTGTGATACCGCATAGTGCACATGCAATCAGATGTCGGAGGTGTCGACTTCCTCCGCCTTCGATCACGTTGGAGAACGGCGTCGTGGCACCGTGTGGAGCTCCAGCTATCAATGACGGTCTGTGGGGAATGAGCGATAGCAAGCCGCTATTTGAGATATGCGCGCTATGCTTGAGCAAATTAGGTTGTTCCATAAAGAGACTGTCATTTCTTGTTGTTGATGCGCTGCTTAGTGCTTCGAGTCCACCCAGCACACATCCTTGCGCCAATCGATCGGGTGACGAGAAATGGCAAGTTTGGCACCACTGCGATCGGGTTGGCGTGGGATATTGTGACCGCCTGCATTAACATTTCCCGACCACCTTGAAAAGTGGTTGCGGTCCTTGGGCACTTCGTAACTAGCGAAACAGGGACTAGCTGCAATCGTAACTCTGAACTTGAGCACGAGTTGGTTGTGGACATAATGGATGCGCAACTCGTACCGGGTACGAGTTGATCCAGCACCAAGTAGCTCTCTGGCTTCCATTGATCGAAGTCAACACAAGAGCTGATGGCTTCGGGGTCGATCAAAGCTCAGTTTAACTTGGCCAATGTGCTGCAAATAGGGCTTTTCTTGAAGCTTGCAAAACAATTATCTCCATTTGCCACGGTCACAATCAATTACTCTTGAAGACCACTGCAAGGCACAGGTACTGCACTTCAATGGATTCATCAGCTTTCTCAAAGCGGCGTCGAAGGTATTGGCAGGAGACAGCGAAGTAAAGAATGCGGTATCCATTGCAATGCTCCTCCGCCATGATTAAGTACAATATTGTCGTCGAATGTCTAGCTTGTTCGAATGTTGTCAACAGCGCCCGGCCTCTACCGTCCATATGTACAAACACCTTTAAAGGCCGAGGGTCCTGGCATTGCCGAGACCGCTAGTACGATCTCTGAGGTCAAATGAATCCGAAAACGCGCGGCACTGCGAGTCTCGCTCGCTTCCTGTCGGCGGCTGCTGCATTTTGTGTCAAAATGCCTGGCGAATTGGAAAGTGCGCACATTTTGACCAATGGGCGCCCACGGATTCGCACCAATCAGAGCCCATTTTCCCTTGTGCCACCATGGCAACGATCACGGACCCGCACGCCCGCCGGCTGCTGGACGCCGTCGACAAGGCCAAGGAGGCGCTCGCCGCCTTTGACGCGACGCCCGTGGCCCCTCCTTCTGTCGTCGTCGTGGGGATGCAGGCGTCCGGCAAGTCGTCGCTTCTTGCGCGGCTCGCGGGGCTGCCGCTACCGATCGGTTCGCCCGACGAGCCGTGCACCCGCGTAGCGTACGAACTGAGTCTCCGCCGGTGCAGCGAGCATGAGGTGCCATCGACCAGGGTCCTTGCGCACAAGGCCGCACTGTCGGATGCCGTGTCTAAGGAACGCCTTGAGTACGCGCAGAACCTCGTGCTACAAGGCCAGGCGTACGACTGCCACCACAAGGTGCACGTGATCAAGGCGGACCGGTACCTGCCTGAAGCCGTGCTCGTGGACCTACCCGGCGTACCGTACGAACACAGCAAGACAGCGTCGCACCAGGAAGATCGCGACCTGCTTGACCTGCTACGGACGTACATGGAACCCGAATCGGGCCTCATCATTCACGTCGTGCCTCTCAACAAGCCCGTTGAAAGCATCCGCAGCTGGGACCTCGTGCGGCAAATGGACCCCGGCCTCGACCGCACGCTCAACCTCTTCACGATGAGCGACCTCTGCGAAGACCGCACGCTCAAACTCTTCACGATGGGCGATCTCGGCGAAGACGGCGCCGACATGGCCCGGATCCATGCCCACTTTGTCCCGCACGACTTGGCTGTGCCCGCTGAAGCGTGTCTCGTGCTTGAGCCGGACGACGATGCAACCGCCGCGCTGCACACGATTCTCAACGAACGCATGCTAGCATACGTCATGGACATGAGCCTGCCAGCTCTCGAGCGGCAGCTCCAGGCGTGCCTCGGCACGTGTTCAACGACACTGGCCAAGCTGGAGCAGCAGAGCTTTCGCCTGGGGCTGCTCATGGCGCGCGAGGTCCACGACGTCGCGCAGTCCATCACGACCATCTTCGAAGCCTTTTTGCCCGAACTCCGCGTGTCCATGGAGCGCGTCGTGCACGACATTCTCCAGTGGCACATGGCGCCGTTCGGGACGGTGCAGACGGCGGACGACCGGCGACTCGACCTCGCGTGCTTTGAGGGCCTCGAAACCCGCAAACTCGCGCTCGCGACCACCGACGTCACAGCGCTACTTGAGCTCGTCGTCGAGGTCAAGGAGATGACCTTCCGCTCCCGCGGCGTCGCCAACGACGCCTTTCACCATCCGCGCGTGCCGCTGCAGAAGTGGGCCGAGGTTTTTGCCACCCATACGTACGGCATCATGCATACCTTTGTGGATGAACTCTTTGGCTTGTTCCACGACGAGCTTCGGGCCAGCGTCGCTGGTAACGAGCGCTACACCGACTCGATGCGCCACGTGGGGTTGCGGACGTTGCTGCAGGCGCTGCAGGCAGCCAAGGACAACGCCATGCGCGTGGTGCAGAACATCCGCGACTGGAACCTCGGGCCGGACCTCTACACTACCAACACGGCCGCGCTACTTGCGGCGTCGCGCCCATCCGACGCTGAAGCGCAGCTTGTGGCTGAGGCCCCGCCGCATTGGGCGCCGCACTTCGACGCGCTCTTTCATGTGCGCGGCTACCTACGCGTGCAGCAGCATCTTGTCGGCGACGCCATGCAGCGCGAAATCCTGCGGCTGCTGCGGGGCTTCATGGGCGACGTCGAGCGGCTTTTGCACGAGTGCATGGACGAGATGCTAGACGAGACGGAGAAGGCGCGGCGCCCCGCAGACAGCTGCCCGTCGGGGCGCCGGGCCGAGTGGTTGCACCGGCAGCAAGCTCTGTACGAAGCCCTTGCAGGCCTCGGGCGGTACCTGCCACCTGTAGCCGTCGTCACGGGGCGCGACCCGAGTGAAGTGAAGCGCCGACGACTCGTTTAAGTTGCACAAAACACGCCAACTGTTCTGTGATCAAACGCATTAAAACTTGCTTGTGTTGCTCGCCTTGGCTGGGAGCACCCCGGGCCGCCGGGAGCCCACGCGCTTGGCCTTGGGCAGCGACGCTGGCTTGAGTGAAAACGTCGCCGTGTTGCCGCGTAGGTACTTGTTCTTGGCGCCATCCACTTTGTTCAGACTCGCAAGCAGATGGTGCTGGCGCTGCATGAGGCCACAGCCTCAAGAGAGGGGCCTACCAGCGCCTTGGCGGCCTTGGTCGAGTCGCGCACACGCTTGAGGCGGCTCATGTACCGACGCGTGGTACCCTGGCGGCGACTCAAGCGGGCCGACGCCGTCGCTTCGTCGTCGCCGCCGTCGCCTTCGAGGTCCTGGCTGCCCGTGGAGGCGCGGTGGCCGTGCGCCTGCGTCTGGCGTTGACTGTCGTCCTTCTAAGCACCGATGAGCCCCCGTGACCATGGCGCCCCCACCTTCTTGTCGAGCTCTTGCTCCCACATCTTGGCGCACGAGTCGTGAAAGAGGTGGCCCGTCGCTTTGATGGACACGCTCGATGTGTGGCGGTTCCACTTCTCCTTCGAATTGTAGTGCTGGCCCATGCCAAACGGTGGCTTGCTCAGCACCACCTTGCAGTAGTGACAGGTCACCGACGCCGGCGCCATGCATTTGGCCTGCGCACGCCGCAAAACCATGACCTGGTCGTGCAGGTCCGTCCTACACACGCAGTGAGGTGGTGCCGAGGAGCACAGCGTACCGAATGAGCGCGTTGGCCGTCTGGTAGATGTTGTGCTCGTAGTTGTACGTGTCGAGCATGCCAAAGATGGTCGGGCGGAAGTCACCAAACTCGTCCTTGCCGTGCTCGTTCGTAATCTTGAAGAGAATGGCCTGCAACGACACGCACGACGCCATGCGCTCGAGAATGATTCGGATGAGTTCGTTGACGGCGATCTGGAAGACGGTCTGCGCGCCTCGAGTGGTCGTGCGGCCCTTGGTCTTGGCCTGCATCGCCTTCTTGACAAGGTGCTGCACCTTGAGGCACTGGTCGAGGAGGGTAAACCAGAGCTTTTCGCTCTGATCGTCGCGGTGACGCGCCGAGTTGCGTTGGCACATGGCGATGGCCACGTCCAGCGTCTTCATCACGTCCTTGCCTTCGGGCACGCTCTCGATGATTGACTCCTGCTGCCAGCCTGAGCCCTCGGTCGACGCCACGTTAACGCCCCGTAGAGCCGGCTTGAGCAGTTTGAGCTGCTTCTCCATGCTTGTGAGGATGATGGTGAGCGCGCCATTGACGTCGCCCGTGCGCTCGAGCAAGTACGCCTCGGCATCCGTGATCTTGAACTCCTTGCAGAGCTTGAGGCACGTCTCGACCTTGTAGCTGTCGTGACCCGCAAGGTACGGAAACACCTGCGCCGGAGCAAACTCGCACAGCAGACGGATGAAGCGCTCCTGCACAGCTGGGTCCTCGGCCATCTGCAGCACGCTCTTTTCGCGCTCCAAGAGATCGCGGATCACGTCGGCATCGTCGCCTTCAACGCTCGGACTGCCGAGAATGTGCCGCAGGTACGTGAACTCCCACTTGGCACCCGTCTTGCCGCCGACGCTCACGAACTTTTGGATCACCTTGGCGTTGAGCCCCGCAAAGTTCTCGAGCATGAGCACAACGAACGCGTGCGGGTCCACGTCCAGCAGACCACCGCAGTGGTTCACAATGCCCGCCTCCAAGTCCGCCTGGCGCGCCTTGGTGGCATCCGAGTTGCTGCTGTCGCCGTCCGCCTCGACCACTTTGTCGCGTTCTAGCTTCGTCTTAGCTGCCACCTGCTGGCATGCACGTACCAGAGCGGATGTACGAGAAGACGCTGAGCTTGTACTCGACATCTGCGTCCGCGAGGTAGGCAGAGATGGTCTCGTTGAACTCGCCACGCGCGCGATGCAACACCACGGCGGCTCCTAGCGACGCACGGGTGAGTCACTAGCGGCTGCAACGCCGTACGGTTCATCGCCTCCTTCGTGACGCGGCGTAAGAGAGCAGCTTGGTCGTACGAGTCGGGCGACAGTGTCTGCAGCAGCCGTACCAGCATCGTTTGGCGACCAGCCTTGTCGAAGCCAGCGTCGTCCTCGGCCGAGAGTGCTTGCGGGCCCGACGCCAGAAAATGCATGAGCGAATCCATCATCCACTGGCTGTTGGCGTTGGCGCTGCGCGCGGTTGCGTAGCGCTGGGCATCGATGGCGCCGCTGCTCAAGAGCCGCGCTTCAAACATGTAAAAGTGGCCCTGGTCTGCGGCGCTGAAGTACGGCGACGTCGGGAACGGTGAGTCGGACGGCGTGCCCACAAGAATCGACGCGAGGCTCAGAACCATCTCCATGCGGGACGGGCACTTGAGCGTGAGGTTGCTATAGCGCTGGGACGTGGTCGCGGATGGAGCCTCGCCCTCAAACTCGACGCTTGGGTCGTCGAAGAGCTTGGCCAGGATCTCAAACACGAGCTTCGCGTCGAGTTGGATAAGCGGGATAAGCCGTGGGTACGCCGTGTCGCCATGGCCTGGCGGGTGCTTTTGGAAGAGATGCTGCGCAACGCTTGCGACCATCTTCTGGTGCCGCGTCGCTGTGTGCGGATTGGCCGCCACCGCCTCGCGCTTCGGAAACGTTTTGCCCTGCAGCATGTACGACAAGTACAGCAGACACTTGTAGCCGATCATGCGGCGAGCGCGGGCGGCCTCCTCGTCCGCATCGAGCTCCTCGAGCGTCTGCGGCGCGCTCGCACCGGCCGCCACGAGCAGCAAGTCGATCGGCGTTGTATAATCGTGTTTGGCTTCGTTGTACAGGTACACCATCGCCGTGTGCAGCCGGTGTGTCTGGCACACGTGCAGCATGCGCTCAAAGTCCACGTCGCGCACACGCAGATGCAACAGGCACTTCTCCACGAGCTCGAGCTCACCGCGCGCGAGGAAGTGCTCCACAAAGGCGTCGAGCACCGCGGGTGACAATACGTGCAGCTGGTCATTGAGCAGATAGGGCGCAAGGAGCGCGACAAACACGGGTGCCTTGCCGACTTCTTCGAAGCGCTTGTAAATGTCGCCGAAGAGCAGATCCGTGCGGTGAATCTGGGCGCAGTACTCGATGGCGACACCCGCCAGCATTTGGTAGTGCGACACGGCCAGGTCGGTACCGTTGCCGGCGGGTGCATTCCCAATCGCAAGGCGTACGTAGTCCATGAGCAGGTCGGCGACGCGCTCGGCCACGCCGATGGGCACCACACTTTTGGTGACGGTACCGGCTCGAGCGTTCTGGAAGGCCGACTCGAGGCGCTTCGACACGTCTGGCGGGTACGGCGACTCGCCTACGCACCACCGAACGCCCTCGTCCGCGTTGTCTTCGTAGCGGAAGACATCCTCTTTGTCGCCCGTGCGCTGGTTGGTTTGGCACATACGAAAGATGTCTACGACGCACTGATCCTTATGACTGTCTGTGAAAAAGACGGGCGGGAAGCGGTCGCGCTCGGCGCGGGTCGCGGCGGCCTTGGTGAGCCCATCAAAGTGGTCGAGCGCGAGCCCGAGGCCTTCGAGCCACTCGCCATCTTCGATGAGCGCGTCGATGCGTTGTGTCCACGGCTGGACCCGCGCCGTCTGCAGCTCCTTGAGCCCGAGCAAATAGAGCATCTCGTTGCACGCACGGAAGCTACGCAGGGTCGAGAGCGGCGGTCACCTCTCCGACGCACCTGTTGGCGAAGCTGCGGCCATTGTTGCCGCGGTAGGACGCATACACAAGGCCCATTGCGCTAACGTCCACGATCTCGAGCTCCTGTCGGCTCATCGTGTCGTAGACGCACAGCTCGTCCTGATACGTAAGATACATGACCACGTGATCTCCGAGCCACTGCGTGGCCACCACGTCGCTAGTCGTGCTCATGTGGTTTGTCTCGGCAAACGTGGGCCAGCCATCCTTGGCGTGCACGTGGCGCGGCTGGAAGAGGATCTCGAGGAACTGCACGTGCTTGCCCCAGCCGCGCGCCAGCATCGGTGTCGGCGGATCGGTGCGGGCACCCCCGGGCAAAGCCACCCATGCGAAGGCCAACGACGGCAGATTGTCGGCCGTGAGCCCGTCTGCGCCAGCGTGAGATGGCGAAGAGGAGGGGCACGTACCAGGCTTGAACCAGCGGTGGAGGATACGCACCTCGGGCTCGATCGCCACAAGGAACGTAACCTTGTCTGTGCTGATAGCGGCAAGGCAGTACGTATCTGTGATGTGGGCCACCTTGGCGTGGCCTGCGCTCTGCGGCAAGATGGCGACGCTCAGGATCTTCCCCGCCGAACCGTCGTAGATCGGGTCTGTGTCGACAACGTACACGTAGCCCATCATCTTGGAAAAGTTGATCTTGTTGGCCATGCCACTAGGTGCAGAAGAGTGAGCGAGACCTCGAGCGGGGCGGCTACTTGGCGTCGACTGAGAGAATGCACGGCTTTTGATCTTTCATGAAGAGAAGACTCACGACCGGACAGTCGTGGGCGTCCGCGACGACCTTGAGTGACGTGCCTTTGAGCATGTCCCAGAGGACAATGCGGCCACTCTGGTAGCCACACACGAGGAAGTCGCTGCCGGGCGACACGTCGATAGCTGTGACCGCACCATCTAGACCCGCGGGTGAAGAAGGTTGGGGAGCATCGGGTGTACCTGTGTACGGATCGTGACTCGCATCCATGTTGGTGTTGCGCAGGACGTGGCGGATGTTCTGAAAGTGGTCGAAGACAAGAACGAGGCTCTTGCTCGTGCCGATGGCAATGAACTTGGGGTGGATGGCCACGACCGTGGGGCTTCCCGGTCCGTTTTCACGGAACTCGGCGTTCTTGGCCAGCTGCTTCGAAATGGTCTGCATCGGTTCAACCTTGACGACGCCGCTGCCGCCCGTAGACTGCTTTTGCTTGAGCTGCAGAGCGATCTTCATCTTGTCTAGCGTGTTGGTTTCCTTGCGCAGCTTCAGCGCCTGCTGGTGCACCCGCATGCGGCGCTTTACAGCGAGAGGGCTCACGAGCACTTCCGTCGGCGGAGCAAGAAACGCGTCTTCGATCGCTTGGGCAACCTCCAGCGGCGACTTGGTTGCACCCACCAACGCGGCGCGAGGCTTTAGCATCGCACGATGAAGCAACGGATTTTCCACCGAGAGGCCAAGGTTCGGGCCCGCGTCTGATGGTGCCACCGGCGTAGCGACTGGCGCATCAAGATCTTCGTTAAGGATCTCTTCAAGAGTCAACGCGGCCTGGATCTCATTGAGATCCAGGTCCACGAGATCTTCGTTGTCGCTGTCCTCTGCCAGGAGCTTGTCTACTTCGCTAAGCTCCATCTTCCCCTGCTACTGACGCCCAGGGAGTTAACGATTTTTTGCTCGCGTCCTCTTAGGTACGGAATCAATCGCACCCAAAAGAACCCAGCAAGCACGATCCATCGTCCAGGCTCGCAGCGCTCATCAAGGGAGGTCATCGGGTCCCAATGCGCTCCCAAAGACAATGGTAGCGCATCGCCAGCGGTGGGCAGTAGAGGTGACGGCCGAGCCGCAGTCTGCTGGCATCTTGGATCGCGTCTGGGGTCAAGTGCGTCTGGTATCGTACTTTATTGGGTGGATTTAGTCAGTAGATGGTTACACTAAATTTGTCGATGGAAATAGTGTGAATGCATCGCGTGGCACGATGCTGTGAGATCGTACTCGTCTGCGGCTCTGACGCGGCGTGTCGGTCGGTCAACCTCGCGGGCAGCTCTTCCTTTAATGAATGGTGCTGTAGACAGGGATCTGATGACACTGACTTTGTTTGTGGTACAGCGCCGAACATGACGTCCTACATGCTAGGAATACGAGGTTGTGAGACCAAGCTTGGTCGAGGCGCATTGAGTGGGCCTTTGGACCTTTAACAAAGATGCGTCAAGGGCCAAAAGGCGTCCGAGCTCTGGCCACGAGAAGGTAGCAACTTCGAAGCTGTGCGATTCCGCCACGTGAGTTGAAGATGCTGATCTTCGCAACCCACTGTCGCTGCACGTGGCATGGCGTGCAGGTGCTGGGCCAGGAGTGCCCTAGTAACAGAAACGATCTAGCCTGAGCGTGTATGAGAATGGGCGAATACAAGTCGTGTTTACGTTAGGCCGCAAGCGATGACAAAAGTTGACCATTTGAATCATGTAGCTTCTTTCGTCATGTCGAAGCATCGATGGGAGGTGCCCAGCGGCACTTGTAGCGTCGACTGGTGACAATGCCCGTCGGTATTAGGATTCTGTTCTACATGGAGCCACCGGACCTGAGAGATACAACCATCATTGACAGAGCGGCTTCCATTCATCGTGGAGAAATATTGTCCATCATCGGGACCCTATTGAAGATATGTCGTGGCTTGTTCGGCCTTGGTCGCCAGACGCATGAGTTCGCTGTTGAACGCCGCGCTTCGGGAACGCAGGAGAGCACTTGCAATTGATTTACGACTACGTGGCTGCAGGGCCAAGCAAAACGCTCGACTCGAGAAGATTCGGCCGTTGCACGGGATCGTGTGGCTTTGGACTTCTGTGTGCATCTTGTCGCTTCCCATGGCGCCAGCGCGTGTGGAGTGCGCATTGTTTGTAAACTAAGCTTGGTCGGACGTCACTAGCTGAAGCTGTGGCGGCCCTTGGCATGGAGGACGTGGTGGCGCGGGCGCAATCGCAGAATGCGCGCGAGTTGCACAAGTCGCTTGTACACGATAAAGGCAAGAAAGGGAAGCAACATGAGACCCGTATTCGTAAGGCCAAAGGCCGAAATGAACACGTGCCGATCTGCGCAAACGCCAGCAGCGAACCCAATGGCTTGCGCAAGGAACATGAGGCCGACGCTCGCTGCAAAGGCGGCGACGACCTGTAGCGAGAACCAAGGATCCGAAGCCTACCCACAGTTGTTACATCACACGCCACAAGATCGACGGCGTACTCGCGCGCTGCTGCTGTGGGGCGAGCGACTGGGCATGGTCATGGTCAATCGACTTGTGCGAAACGCTCACCTTGGTGCGCATCCGGGCAAAGACGCACCGACGGCCACTTGTCGCAGCCCGATTTTTGAACTTGGCCGCCAGGTGGCCGCGGTAAACACATCGATTACCCTCTTCGCGTTATCATCAAAGCTCCTAGGCCGCTATCACGCCGAGCTACCGCTCCCTTGGAAGCTCTTGTGTAGCCGCGCGCGTGCTGCGCAGCCCGGCCGAGGGGCGGCCAAAGGCGGCGGTCGACGGGATGCGCCGAGATGGCGGCCACTGAGCGTGCCAAGGTCCGCGTGCGTTAATGTTTACCAAAGTAGACCAAAAGATAAACGCCAGAGGGGGGACTTCCGGCGGCCTTGCTTCGTCGCACGCTACACAATCGTGCGCTCATGGCTGCATGGGCAGCAGGCTGCAGCTCGACTGCAGCGACAACTGGCCTGACCAGTGAGCTAAGGCCGCATGCCATCGCTAGTGCGAAGGAGGAGCCTCACAACCATGGAGCTTGTCGACAATGAGCGGGTGCATACGCGACGGCACCGCTCCCCATCGGTGGGACACGAGTGTTGGTGCCGCTGAGATTAAAAGTTTGTGCAAAACAGAAAGTGCGGCCAGTTACACGCCGGTTTCGGATAAAAAGGCATGTTAACTTCGACAAAAGGGTTTCGTGGGCGTGAATGGCAGCGCAGGGCGGCCCGCCCGTGGCGTTGAGCCCACGAGAGACCACTCTCTTCGGCACGCCCCTTGTACGTGCCACGAGGCTTCGAGGAGACGCTTGACGCCTAGTAGCTCCAGAACGCCACGGTCTTACCCGACTTGGACGCGAATGCTTCACCTCGACGAAGACCTCTGACTCAGAGAATTACCTTCCAGAGCATCGGTGTGTCCGTGCCATCGCGGTGTGTTGCTAACGCGGGCCCCAGGGCAAATGACAGAGCAGCAGCAGCAGCAAGCGGCCATTGTGCAGGCGTCCATCGACGATCTTTGGAACGCCTGCGTCAACCCAACGGCGGCGTACTCGATCGATCTCGCGGCCTACACGCAGCTGCACCAAGTGCTCAGTCGCTTCTGCGGCGCGGCCGCGCCAACACCCGGCCGCATCCACGATGACTGGACATCGGACGCACAGCAGCGGACTATGATCACG
Organism: Achlya hypogyna; assembly: GCA_002081595.1. NCBI lineage: Eukaryota > Oomycota > Saprolegniomycetes > Saprolegniales > Achlyaceae > Achlya > Achlya hypogyna. The sequence goes on from JNBR01000500.1 coordinate 16,238, forward strand.
CTCGACCGCTTCAGCGCGCTTTGCCGCCAAGTACGCCGTGCCCATTAGCAACGGTTCATGAGGCCCTTGTAGTTGGGCGATCTCTGGAGCGAAAAGCTGCATCTTTCAAACGTTAGCCTCCACCGGCTGCCCGAGCTAACGGCAGGCGATGTAGACAGCTACATTTCTCTCAACGCTTGTGCACGAGGTCGTGGATTACGGTAGCCCTGTGTGCTGGGGCCTGCCTTAAGCTTGCGTGGTGCAGATGCACGGTGTCTCCGGCCGGTTGATCGGGTGCACACGAGCTCAACGGCTACGACATTCCGAGCGCTCCTCGCGATGCGCGCATCGGAGGGGTACTGGGACATGGACAGCAGCCTGGCCGCTGTGCTAGACTTGGACATGACTCTGGTACGCCACGTTCCGTGCTTGTCGGCTGCAATCATGGCGACTCGTAGCCGAAAACGCGTTTTCAAACCACCGAGTACGTGTTTGATCAGCTCAATGCCATGGGCGCCACCGACCCTGAGTGGTGCGACACTAGATACGACGGCCCAGTGAGCACCGATCCTTAGGACGGCGCTGCGGCCAGCGACCCTGGCTTGGCTCACAACCCACCACTTTGAAAAGCACCATGACGACATCCAAGCGCTGATCCTGCGGCTAAACGTGCGCTTCGACGTCTCACCTCTCATGCAGCTGCGACTGGAGCCCCTCGAGGACCGGTCGCGCACACTGACGCTGCAGGCGCTCATGTTGCTCGACGAGGAGCCGCTCGTGCACACAATCGAGTGGCTGCGCTCGCTCTCGACCGAGATCTGGCGCGTCTTCGCCAGCCCGCTGGGTCTTGCAGCCCTCGCGACGCCCGAGCAGGTCGCCAAGTACTTTGTGCGGCTGGCGCACTTCACGCTGTCCGCGTCGCTCTACCGTTTTCTGTCGACGCTTGGGATCTTGGAAAAACAGGTGGCGGCCCGGGCACGCCTCGACGTCACCGTTCGCTAGGAGCTGCTGCTGTACCTGCACACGCTATCGGCCACGCAGTACAGCCACTTCATCGAAGGCATCCAGCACCCGGGCCGCGGGTACGCGACGGCGGCGGGCGTGCGCTTCATGCTGTCGTTCTACTACATGCTGTCGACGAACGCACGGTTAACGCTGCTGCAAGAGCTTAAGCACATGCAGCCGGGAGCGGACGTTCCCCGCACCCGCCGGGCCTCCAACCACAAGCTCGCGGGGGATGTTCCTCAGTTCCCGCCGCTTCCCCACGTGCGAGCTCGCGACCGGCGGTGCCTGATGTGACGATAGAAGCGCAAGGTGCCCAAGCCAGGGCTGATTCCACTCAAGGCCGGAAGCCCGTCCAAGCCGATCAAGGCGACGTCGACGCCCAAGCCGACCGCTTCCATCGCCGACTACTCGTACGCGGCCACCGACCTACCAGGACTGCACTTGCGTAGGAAAAACACAGCGTGGCAGTCGTCACTCTCGCAGCCCAAGGTCGTGCTTATGAACGGTGGCGTGTACCGGCCGACCACGACGATGCTACCGCGCGCCAAGCCCATCGACCCCGACAGGCGGCAGCTCGAACTCGCGTACTTTGTGACGCCGCACGTGACGGTGCAGGAGCTCGCCTTTCCGTTCCCCGAGCACTGCAAACGCGACAAGGCAGTTCCGCTCGACGCCGTCGGTTTTAGCCGCACGTGGGTGCACCGCGCCGCGAGAGCCAAAGACGAATCTTAACTTAATGCGTTGCCGTAACTGCTTGTGCTGAGGTGAGGCCCGGTGCCAACGCGACAGTCGATGCCCATCGACGTCTGCTGTCAGCCAAGCGAGCAACAGTCATCAATACCACCGTTGGGTGGGCGCAAAACAAGGCTGTACACAAGAGATTACGAGTTAAAGTTTACGCCGAGGGGTTGATCAGGGCGAGGGTCCACTGCTGCTTGACGTCGCTCTTGTCGCAAAGCTGGACGATCACATCGGCGCTCGAGGAGCCCGCGAGACAGAGCGAGAGAACCGAGCCGTGGTTGAACTGGCCCGTCACATCGTTGTACTGCCACTTCTGTGAGGCGGCGCCAGCCTTGCAGGCCGTGGCCGTCACCGGCGTGTTGCGAGCGTTGGTGGCGAGGTCGAGGCACGTCTTGTCCTTGGTCGCCAGCGTCTGCGTCATCGGGTCGTAGAACCAGTTGGTGGCCGTGGCCGCCGTCGACACGGCGCTGCCTGAGGCCGAGAGGAAGGCACCCGTCGAGAGCTTGATCTTCGTGGGCTCGGCGTTGATGGGGCGCATCGAGATCTTCTGGTTGGGGCCATTCCAGCACCACCACATCTGCACCTTCTGCTTGCCGTCCTCGTAGGTCATGGTCGGGTCCGAGTCCATGCAGAAGTTGGCGCCGTTCTGGGTCTTGACAGCGCCATCGGCGATCGTCCACTTCTGGTTCGGGTTCGTGTAGTCGCAGTTCCACAAGTGGACGTTCTGCCAGTCGTTCGAGCCGTACGAATCGAGGCACTGGTTGGCCGCCTTAGAGCGCAAGACCTTGCGCGCAGCATCCCAGAACCAGATCTCGCTGTCGAGGTTGCCAGCGAGGCCCGTGTTGGGCGTGTCCATTGTGAGGCGCGTGTACGAGTTGGTGAGGTAGCCGTCGGCCTTGAGCACCTTGTTGCCGGCAAAAAGGCGCACGGCGACGGGCGCGGGGCCGACGTTCGAGGCCGTGATGGGCGCCTTCATCGTGCGGTCGAGGCCAAAGATGCCAAAGTTTTTCTCGATCGTGTTGTTGCTGAAGCCGAGGTCGAACGAGGCGAAGTAAAAGTAGTTCATCTGCATCTGCTCCGCGATTGTGAGGAAGTCGGTGGTGAAGATGCGCTCGGCGTTGGGTGACGCCTCCTTGATGGCCGAGTTGTTGCCAGCCGAGCTCCAGCCCGTCTCGGACATGAGCATGGGCTTGCCAGCAGCCTTGGCCTGCTGCGCGACCTTCTGCCAGTGCTGCCACATCGTGAAGGCGCCGTTGACAGGCTCAACGTTCTCCCACATCGAGAACTGGTTCACAGACACGCAGTCTACCGCCGAGTAGAGCTGCGGGTAGTTGTTGTAGATATCCATGACGTCGGCGATCGTGACGGGAAAGTCAAGCTTGTTTTGGCGAAGGTACGTCCGCATCTCGTTCAGGTGCGCGATCATGGCATCGACACCGCTGGGGTTGGTCGGGTCGGCGACGCCAAGGCCACCGTTGATGTAGTAGCGGAAAAGAGCCTCGCTCGACACCTGAATGCCAGCAATGTTCTGGTTGGTGATGGCACCGCTCTTGACAAGCGTCTGCAGGGTCTTGAAGTCGTTCTGGAAGGTGTCCACGACCTTACCACCGCCGACCTCGGACCAGGTGCCGATCCAGACCTTGAGGCCCAAGGTCTTGGCGGCCTTGAGCACGCGGTCCGCGCACGGCTCCTTCATCGAGTACAAGCGCACGACGTTCGTGACCGTCTTGAGCGTCTTGAGGTCGGCGTCGATGGTGGCCTGGTCCTTGCAGCCACCCTCCTCACGCGTGCGCGTGTCGTAGTTGATGCCCCAGAGGGTGCGATCGAGGGCCGACGCAGACGCAAGCGCAACGGCGAGGAACGAGAGGCAGCTGGACACCTTCATGGCGAATTCGCAAGTGGCTGCCACCGCCACCGCCCCCGATCACTTTGCTCAAATATTCATTGGCGAGCGCAATTGCGATATCGCCCAATATCCGCCAATCACCGCTCGCTGTATCAAAGCCCTGGATGGGGATTGGCTCTTTTCCCGTGCGACGCTATGGTGATATTCGTCTGCCGAGGCGACGTGCTTCAAGGCGGCGGCCACCGTCCGTTGGCGTCGGCGGATTGTCGGCTGTCGGCGCCTGATCTGCGGGGAGGAGCTGTTGCAGGTGATGGCTTCCGACCAAGATTCTTGGTGCATCCGAGGGGTTGGATGCTGTGGCACCGGCGCTTGGCTGGCTGCCAGGACGCGCCGCGAGTGTCCGATCACGGTGCGACGGGGCTTAGCAGGCAGCTACAGCGTTGGCGTGGCGTGTTGGAGTTCTAGTACGGAAGCTGGGCTGCTCAGTGGACAGCTGTGGGCCTGTTTTCACGATGAAAAGCCACCAAGCCGGCGATGTGCATCTTCGAAGCTATCCGGTGGCTGATCGGAAAGGATGCCAGTCGCCACTGGGCCAGTGGTACAGCCGTGGGATGAACCTGTTTCCATATTCATGGCGCCATGATCCACCGAGAGATACACAGCAGTTTGAGAGCGCCATGAGGCCACGAGTCAAAGTATGTAGTCCTGTACTGCGGGTCTTAAAAGACGACGTCGGCGTCGGCCGTGGGCTCAAAGGCCGCGAGGATGTCGAGGTCCGATGGCTGGAACACAGGAACGGTGCTGGCGCCTTCAGCGCGCAGGGCCTCTTCGGCAATCTGCTGCTCCTTGGCGGCCTCGATTTTGTTGGCCTGCACCTTCTTGATGCGCACGAAGTCTTCACGCTCGAGCTCGTCCAGCTCGCGCGAGATGTAGTCGATGACCTTGTCGATACGCGGGATGGTCACGTTGTCGAGGGCGTTCACACGGCGGTTCGTGACCTTCAGCGCTTCGTCGAGGGTGACAAATGACGTTTGAAGCGACGCCAGCTTCACGAGGGCCTTGAGGAGCGAACGGAACTTATCGCGGCAGTTCTGGATCTTGCCGCCACCGCCCGAGAGACCAATGTTCTCGCTTTTCTCGCGGGTCGTCTCCACATCCGTGAAGACCGGCAGCTTGACGCCGGCGACGTTATCAATGCGGTTCTCGAGGCGGAATTCAGCCGTCGTCACCGACTCGACCACTTTGTGCCGGAAGTCGCCGGCAGCGTACTGGGCCTGCGTAAGCGAGAAGAACGCATCGGCGGCATCTTGCGACATGGCCATTTTGGTCTAGGGGCTCAATAAGCTTCACCGGCGCGAAGAGCAATCGAAACCTTCTGAATCTCACGAAGCATGGCCTGGAAACGCATCTTCAAGGCGTCAGCCTTCTTCTTCAACAGGTCATAGCCTACGCACGATGAGTCACTGCTGTAGTGGTGGTCAATACGCACCCTTCTTGGCGGCGACGCGCTTGGCCTTGTAGACCGTGAGGTTCCTGGAGGGTTTACATACATGAGACGAGACGATTCCGCGCGGTAGGACACCTACATGCGCGTGGGGGGGACCTGAACCGTCGACATGGCGGCGTCTCCTCTTCCTCCTCTGTCCCGATGCGAAAACTGAGCCGCAGTCAATCTGCCCCAGGTATTCAACACAGTTTAAAACATCAGAGGAGCAGCTTCATACTTATTTTTATATTTCACGCACGAGAAAGAAACACATGGGTGGCCTACAAAGAGGCAGACTCTTCAACAAGATTGTTTAAAACATAGTTGGGTGGCGTTAGCCCCCTGTGGCTTGTTCCATCGAACCAGAAGATCGCAGGTGCTCCGGACGCCAACGCTCGCCATGGAGCCCCCTGGAGGATCGGTTAGGACAGGCTCTTCGAGTACACCAACTCGAACAATGGTCCTCGCATATGAACCTTTGGCAGCAGCGCCGCGCTAGAGATAAGTGGCGCATGACACGTCTTTGCTGACTGTGGCATTGGACCCTCAACGGGGCACCATGGGGCATCCCACCGTGACCGTCCTTGGAACCCTGTTGCTCTTCGTTGCCAGTACGATTTACATAGGCCCTGCCTGGCGTAGGGAGCGTGGTGGGGGTTTAAAAATTGGGACACGACCACGACGCACGACGGTTCTAGAGGTGCCATGATATTTGTACAGCGGCACCATGCTCTATGCTATGCCTTGTAGTCTTCGTCTTTGCTATCGTAGTACTGCTTGGCGTCACTGGAAAACATGCGCAGAGGTTGTAGCCCGTTGCTCTTGGTGCTGCGCAAGGGCACCACCGCAACGTCCACGTCGCAGTCGCTGTCCGCCGCGAGGTGCGGGAGCTGTTTACATCGCAGGTCCGAGCTTTCCCTTCGTGCGCGCTTGGCGTCATCTACCTGTCGCACGAGCGATCGTCGCGGCTCGTCCTTGCTGCTCTTGGCCTCTCGTTTGGCCTCGCTTTTCATCACCGATGGGGGCTTCTTTTTCCTCACGGCGCTCGTCGCTGCGACCGGCGCGGGATTAGCTTTGGGCGTCGACGGCGGCTTCTCCTCGGCCTTGAGGGCTTTGGGTGTCTTGGACGCGCTGCTTTTCTTCACCTTGGGATCCCGCGGCGCCTCGAGTTCAAGCTCCATGCTGCCGTACTCGACGCCGCGCACGACGCCGCGGGGCTCCTTGTCGTCGCTCGCGGCCTTGGTGCGCTGGTACTCCTTTTTCTTAGTCTTGGTGCTGGACGCTTTCTTGGCGCTATCGAGCTGGTCGGGGCTGTCCCTGCGGGGCTTGGGTCGCACATCGTCGTCAGCGACGCTGTCTTCGAGCTTGAGTGGCTTGACCGGCGTCATGGCTTGGTTGCCGGCATCCTCGACGACCTCCTTCTCGAGGCCCTCGAAGTACGGATGTGCCACGCACTCGGCGGCAGTCATGCGCTCGTCCGGCCCGAGCTGCACAGTGCCGCGGAGGAAGGCCATGGCGCGCTTGGGCACCTTGCCGACAAAGCGCTTCTGGAGCGTATCGGGGCGCGTCATGTCGGGAAACTTGAGTCCTGCGAAGCGCGGGTTGGCGAGGAAGAGGTCCATATGGTCGGCCGTGAGCGGCCCGAGCATCTTTTGGATCATGTAGAGCTGGTCGATCTCGGACTCGCCGGGGAAGAGCGGCTGACCGTCGAGGAGCTCGCCCATGATGCAGCCAATGGCCCAGATGTCGACGCTCTTGCCGTACTTGGTTGAGCCGAGCAGCAGCTCCGGGGATCGATACCAACGCGTCGCAACGTAGTCGGTGAGCTCGTGCGAGTGGCTGTCGCTCATAAGTCGGGCGAAGCCAAAGTCGCACAGGCGCAACGAGTGGTCCGAGTTGACGAGGAGGTTTTCGGGCTTGATGTCACGGTGCACGACGCCGTTGTCGTGGCAGTAGGCGATGGCCCGGCTGAGTTGGTAAACGTACCGACGGACAAGCTCGGGGTCAAGTCCCGACGGCTTTTCCTCGAGAACCTCGAGCAGGTTCTTCTCAACGTACTCGAAGACGAGGTAGAGTTTGCCTTTGCGGCGGAATGCCTCTTTGAGGTTCACGATGTTGTCTTGCTTGAGCATTTTGAGCACCTTGACCTCGCGCAGCGTCGTCTTACGCACAGACTCGTCTTCTTCGCTCTCCTTGAACTTCTTGATCGCCACGATCTCGCCCGTCTCCTTGTTCCGGCATTTGAGCACGACGCCGTACGCGCCCTCGCCCACGATGCCCAGCACCTCGTACTTGTTCATGCAGCCAATGGACCGTTATGGCCGGTTTTAGCTCGGGCGTTTTGGCCTCTCACTCAAGCAAACGCCAAGCCGCAAACAGTCCATCGCCCATTGAACTTGCGCCTAAAGGTGCAACGCTGTGCGGCCGCCGTCGGCACTTCCATCTCGCCCGTGGTAGCTCTGCGTCACCGCATGTTCGCTGGCGACGAGAATCTCAATTCTCGTCCCAATAGCCTGTCATGTCCACGTCTACGGTCTTGTTCATTTCGACTATCTTGTTCATGTGGACAGTCCTGTCCTCCATGTCGCGTGTGTCTATCGGCCGACTCAGCCGCTGGGAGACACTTGAGGACGCAGCCGTCGAAGTCCAATCAGCACGCCGCGGTGGTGGTGCCGTCTCCGAACGACAAGAAGGACCATGAAGACGATACCATCGCACCACACCGCGCACACTTGCAACCGCTGGCGATTGCCAAGCGCACAACTGCGCTCCCCAACTCTTCCCGCATCTGAGAAGTCTCCTCGTCTGGTTGAAGTCGAAATAAAGTATTCAAACGCCTGCAACCACGAGCTCTGCCACCGGCCACCTTTTGACACCCTCCACACGCCCTCGGCGCCGCAGCGATGCGCCTACAGCCTGCTGGCGACGCGATTGCTCCGCCGCAACCAGCGAAGTCGCCACCCATTCATTGACACCCGAAAAGGCGCCAATTCGACTGACTTCACCATCATTCTTCGCTTGGTTGTTTTTCACGTTTCTCACGTTGATCACGTTTCACCCGTTTCTCACTGACGGCCCGTCCAGCGAAGAGAAGGGCGACGTCATTTTATTTGCGGCGCGATCCAAGGGCGTATCTTGCGATTTGTATGCTCGTGGCACACGCAGCTGCGGCATATCATTTGGGAGTCAATGACGGTGTGGTTTTTCACACGTATCGCAGATGGGCATACAAATTTCAAGTGCAAATGCGAAAAACCACAACTGACTACTGTGGATAAAAATCGAGAAGGATAGAAAACCTCTGAGAGATAATACTTTTCACAAAACTGTTCGTTTCTATGGCGAGAGTACCTCTGAAAGGAAATACTCCGGTGTCAATGGGCGACGCCGGCCTCAGAGTCAAAAGTCGGAAGGCGAAGACATACGTCACCATGGGCGGTATCCTGCAGCGCATGCTCCAGGCCTTCTACACCAAGAAGCTTGAGGTCGTCCTTGTCGGTCTCGAGAACAGGTAGTCTCCGTGGCACTCGGGCCAGAGCGGCTCACACCTGTCGTAGTGGCAAGACTACGCTGCTCAACGTCATGGCCATGGGCCACCCCGTCGAGACGTGCCCGACGATTGGCCTCAACGTCAAGTTGGTCAAAAAAGGCGGTGTCCAGATGAAATGTTGGGACATCGGTGGTCAAGCACAGTACCGCAGCGAATGGGGCCGGTACACTCGCGGGTGCGATGTCATTATTTACGTCGTCGATGCTAATGCCGTACGTTATTTCCGGGTGGCCACTGTATCCTCATGCTATGTGTAGTTTGACCAAATTTCCCTCGCGCGCAAGGAGCTTCACCGTCTTTTGGAAGACCGCGAGCTCGCCACAACGCCATTGCTTGTGCTCGCCAACAAGATCGACTTGGAGCCACACATCTCGGAGCCGGAGCTCATCCGCGAACTCAACCTGGACTACATTGTCGACAACCCGTGGCTCGTCATCCCTATCTCGGCGCTGCGGCTCGTAAATATCGACCAGGTCATCCAATGGTTGATGAAGCAGTCCGGAAAGGGCTAAGCGCACCTCGTGTGCGACGGCCTAGACCGCTATATCTAGTTTTGGCGAAAACACTTAATAAAAAGACCATCTTTTGCATGTCACCCCGCTTCCTTTGGATCCTTGAGCACGCTTCACCGTGACACCAGCCTCTGCGTGGCTGACAAGACCGGCGATCTTCCCGCGGCACTTGATCGCCGTCATGTGCGCCGGTTGGCGACGACGCTTCGCTGGATCGCCGTCCGGATACACATCCGGAGGATGCTGCCCGCGGAGTAGTTTCCAAATCTTCGTCATGGACGACTTCTTCCTGCGCCACGACGTGTACAAGGACCGCGACCCAGACGAGATCGGCGGCAAGGTTAACTCGGACTCGGAAGCGAGGTATCTCTCGCGCCCGTCCATGCGCGTAAGCGTCGGCACGTAGTGACGACGAGCCATCCCTGCCGGCATCGGCGGCAGACCCAACGGGCCCGTGGTCGCAAGGGAGATTCGAGCGCCAAGGCAAGCGCCGTACCTTCAGCCGCTCAAAGCACACGGGCCCCAAGGGTGTCATTACCGACTACAAAGCGTACAAGCAAGCAAAGGCTGCGGAGCGTCAGCAGAACGACGTGATGCGCAGCGCCGTCTTGAACCGCATTGCCAAGGGTGCCGTAGTCCCCTCGCGCACGAACAATTCGTGTGGTTGCTACTCCGACGACGACGACGACTTTAGCGATGACGAGATGATGCAAGAATTCCGTGCAAAGCGCATGCTAGAGATGCAACAAGCCGTCAACCACGGGTGCGTCACAGTCCCCCACCGATGCACCCACACTCCTCGCAGACGACCAGTCTTTGGCGCTCCCCAGCACGTGGATCCCTTTGCCTTTGTCGATCTCGTGGATTCCGCCGACGCGCGGGTCCACGTTATCGTGCACATGAGCGACGAGGTGCGCTGCTCGTCAGCTCCTGCTCACCGCAGCGTAGCGCAACCAAGTTTGCATTGCCATCAACAACTGCCTCGAGACCGTCGCCAATGACCACCCCCACACGCAGTTCCTCGTTGTGCGCGGCGTCGACGCCGACGCGTCGCTGGCGCCGGCAGACCTGCCGCTCTTCCTCGTGTACCAGGGCGGCCAGCAGGTCGAGAGCATGGTGCAAGTGTTCCGCGCACTTCAGGGCGTTGTAACGCCCGAGCGGCTCGAGTCGCTCCTCGCGCCATACCTTTAACACGACCTCCAGTGCACAGCAACTCACGCCGCCCTTGCATTATACGTCAAAGTCCCGGCTGGTGCAGACGCGCGGGGCCACCAGCGTCCAGACGTAGAGAAGCAGCACGATCCACTGCGAGGCGATCTGTACCCACATATTGACGTCGTCCGCAAGCCTACTCGTAGCGCACATGAAATTGCATGCATGCTAGCGCGTCGTACCCGTGCAACGAGCCCCATTGCGTCAGCACCATGGCCATGTAGAGACCGCCAAAGACCATAATGAGGTGGAACTGCCAGCTCGGCGTGTCAGCGGCGGCCTTATCGCCGTCCTTCTCTTCGGTCTAAGCCGACGGTTGGAACCTGTGGTTCGTGGGTAGGCACCTCGGTGGAGCGGTTGATTTGAAGCGCTGACGAGGCTGACGAAGAGGTGGACCAGCTATAACACACGTCGAGTGTGGACGCCGACATTAGAGATACCTGGTCCAGGTGATGGTGGCGGCTCCAAGAAGCGACGACAGGATTGTGTTGGCGTGCGACGCGGCTTCGTACGTCAGGAGCGGGTTGCACTACCTCGTGGGATGGGCTGGCGCGGTTCGAGAGGCGTCTACCGTGGCGTCGGGGTTGGCGGCGAGAGCTTGGTAGCAGAGGAGCACGGCATACGCGGCAACGATGGAGGGCGGCATTATCCCTGTGCCCGCCCACTCGGTGACTAGGTCACGCGAATGAGTGGTCGGTAGCTGCCGCGAGCAAGTACTGCTGATGCCGGTGGCAATGAGGATGGTCACGAGTGTAGTCGTCGTGAAGGCCATCCCAATTGAGCAGCCGCCGTAGTATTTGTACTACAGGTGCCGGTGAGTCCGTCGCTCGGGCGATGAGAGGGCTACCAGAAGCGCGATGCCTGTGAAGGCGCCGCCAAGACACACGAGGACGATGGTCAAGTACACGCTTTTCCAGACCCAGCTCTTGTTGGCGGGCGTCGAGGAGCCGAGTAGCGATGCCGTCGTTTCCGCGTCAGCTTCCGCCGCTTCAATGCGATCGAGGAGGTAGTCGCGGACATTGTCTACGAGTCGTAGCGTCAACCGAGGGCCAAGAAAAGTTGCGACGAACACATGAAGTCGATGATGATGATGATCTGGAGCACGAGGAATACGACAGACGCGACCCGAGCAAGCCATGCATAGCCATCGAAGAAGGCTACAAGGCCTCATTCGAACTACCGCCAGGAGGAACGTTTGGCACCGCTGGGGATGAAGAAGGATAGGACTAAGAGGGTGACGTATGCTGGTAGTTGGAAGCACCACAAGCAGCAGCAGTTGGCGTGGCCGCGCTCTGACAGAGCGCTGAGCACGACCATGAGGAGAAAAAAGCAGCAAATGGCAAAGCTTGCTCTAGATCGCTGTCAGCTCGAGATGCATGTCGGAGTGGCCTACCGGTATACAGCCTGGTTGCCGACGCAGTGCACATCGGAGGCGGTGTCGCATCCATCAAACGACCAGAGGTGCTTGAGCCAACCTACGAAAGCGGCCTACTGAGCGCTGCCGTCGCTATCGTCCATGGCACCGTCGCCAAAGGCGCGCATAGCTGTGGCGAGCAATGCGTTCACGAAGAACAGCGCCGTGTACGCAAGCCGTGTCATCGCGGCGCCTTTCCCGTTTGGCAAATGGGGTCATCACATTCAACTCAACAGAATGTAGGTTGCCAGCTGGGTCCTGTAACTGCCATAGTCTGGGGACACGCCCCCTTGCGTTTGCCCCAGCACCCTCCTGCATCCATCTCGGTGAATGCGGCGCTTCCAAGACGCGGCTCCGCTATGCAAGGCATGCCACTTCGCGATGCGCTGCCGCCGATGTTCAGTGGCATTTGGTCTAGACATCTAAAGTGAACCAGCGCTGCTCCGACGCATGAAACGCAGGCAGCAAGTGTATCCAAAACGGCATCGATGTTTTCGTCCCGAGCAGTGTTGGGTGATCGAGGGCCGCGGACACGCAGTCGCCAGGACAATAATACATGGGCGTCACAGCCGCAGGCTGCGGCGCTAAGATAGGTCCAGCGCATGGAACCTGTCGCCGCCGCCTTTCGCACGCCAGGCTGCACCGTACGGCTGCAGCACATTGCGTGAGCTTAGTCTCTTGCAGGATTGGATAATAACCTCTATCAGCATCTGCTTTTTGGCCAATGGGAGGGCACTAGAAATCACGACACACGATTGGCTAGTCCACCGGGTGGAAACCGATTGGCCAAAAAGCGAGCAAAACATTCGGATGGGCAAACGGACGCGGGAGGCGGCGCTCCTGCCGATTGCCAAGCGGCTGCAGCAGTCGGCCGACCAAGTCATTGCGGCGCCCAAAGCACCCGAAGAAGACATCGAAGCGAAGATCAAGGCCCTGGAGGCTGATCTCGACAGCGAGTCTGAGGTCAGCAGTAGCGACGAGGACGACGACGAGGACGAAGATGCCGTCGTGAACCTCTCTAAGTTCCAGGACGAGGTCGTGCCTGCATTGCCCGAGGAGCTCCTTCCCAAGGCATCATGTAAGGTTGCTACGCACAAGCAACCGAAGGACAAGGAGAAAGTGAAGCCGAAGGAGAAGGTCAAGATCGTGGGCAAGGTTCCGTTTGCTTGCAAACCCTGCGGCTTCATCGGAGCGGACCTCGACGACTTCCTTGCGCACAAGAAATCTTCCGAGCACGCAGAGGTGTGTGGCCAAGTTGTCTTCAAGTGCAAGCTGTGCGTGAAAGAGTTTACGAGCGCCGAGCAACTGGCCGAGCACAAGCTCGGCAAGTGGCATCTCATGCGCCATCGGACCAAGAAGGAAGCGTTTCAAGCACCGCGCGTCTGCTATGACTTCGTGCGTGGCAGCTGCGCTTATGGTGACAAGTGCAACTTCGATCACTCGACGGTGGCGCCGGTGGCCAAGAAGCCCAAGAAGGCCCGCGTTTGCAACCAGTTCGCCGCCGGCAAGTGCCGCTTCGGAGACTCTTGTATATTCGCGCATACGACTGAATAACACACTCTCTCATATGTACTTGGCGCGGTCGCTAGAGCACTGTAGGAGCGCGTCGGCCTTGTCCCGCAAGCCGTCGACGCGGGTGCGCTGATCATCGAGGATCACAAGGAGGTCTTCGAGGCCAGGAAGTTCGAGGGCGACGCTGGTCTGGCGCGCGATCTCAATTGTTTGTCCACGGAAGAGGCTGGCGACAGCGGCGATGAGCTCCGAAGCCAAGAACGACGTACGTGATCTGGCCGACGAAATCCTTCTTATGGCCCTCGGCCAGAGCCGCGTCGACGGGCTTCGATGTTGGAGCAACGACAAACGCCTCGACGAGCTATCAAGTGCTTCAGCGAGCGCAAAGAGATAGGATTACCACACGGGCTTGGTGAACAGAGAAGTCGACAAGGATGTCGCTGGGCAACGGCGGGTGAAAGTGCTAGCGGAGCTGCGTGAGTGCTTCAAGAAGGAACCGTCGACCGACGTGGTCAATCTGCGAGCTATAGGGAAACCGGCGCTTGCTTGGCAACCGCACGGCGTTCCCAGCATCGCGGAGGGCGAGACCGAGAGATGTGAGAGTCTGACGACAGCCTGAGGAGATGGACGTGGGCGGTGAGAACCTTGAAGGTGTGGTGCACGAGCACGAAGAGGTCTTCGATGCTGACCGCCTCGGGAGTTGGCTCTTTCTCGAGCACGCTGAGCATACGCGCTACTGTGCGGTACTGCACGTGCAAAATGCGATGGAATTGAAGGAGCTGGTCAAGGACGCAAGGTTTGGCCAGCCTAGGAGTGTCAATATATAAGCCCGCGGAAGCGTCGCGTACTTGGAAGTAATAAGATAGCCGCGACGCAGGTTGAGCTCGATCTCGGCCTCGAGGATGGACGGTCCCTATGCGCAAGCGTCGAGCATTAGAGCTCTGGGTAGGTACCTCAGTCTTCACGGAGGCCTTCATCGACTTGCCCAATGCTTGGTCGTGCCCCTGCATGCGCACCCAGCGAAGCTCTGCGTGCGCTAAAGCCTCTTTCACTGCCTTCAGCTCCTGAACGACGTCGCGACGGAGGAAGTCCGCCATGTCATGGGCCACCTCGGCCTCCTCCAGGTCGATCATGTGAAAACCCGGAGATTTTTCGGAGGTCCCTCGAGCCAATCGGCGAGCGTGCCGGTTCGCTCAAGATGCGCGTAGCGGAGGACCCGCGCTGTCCGCGGTGCCACGACGTCTGTCGAGTGATCGCGCGCTTCTGCCCGTCATGCGGCGCCAAGGTCCGGCTCATGCTCCATCTGGCGTCTCCAGCACAAACTAGGTTCCCAGCGCCTTGTTAGCTAAGTGCCACGCCCCAACGATCGACACCATCTTGACGAAGCCAGCACCGAAAGCGCCCGTGAAGAAGAGAAGGACGGTACCAGTGTCACTAGAGCCTTTGCCCAAGGCCAAGCTAAAGACACGGAGCAATCAAAGTGGCGAGGCTGGAGAGGCTTGCGTCGTCGCTGGATCAACAACATCAGCACCGCTTCCTGAAGCCATATCGGCTCCGGTTGCAGCCCCTCCCAAGGCGACACCGAAACCCGTGCTCAAACGCGGAATCGAGAAAGCCCAGTCCAAGCACCCCATTCATGTTTGGATGCTGAGCCTTCAAGATCTCTTGACCAAGCTCACGGTGGGCGACCTCCGTGCGCTGTATTCTTGATAGCTATGTTCGTAGAATTACACGCTCACGTCACCCACCCAAGCGGACGCGGTGCGAACGTCCCGCCGCATGAGTTTGAAGTTGCCTGTCAAGCGCATCAAGCGCGCCAAGAGAGTTGCCCTCGAAAACAAGCTGCAAACGCTCGAAACCGAGTTCACGCTTCGGTTCGACGACGATTCCGGCGCCGCGCTGTTCGCTTCTTGTGCGCGAGGGCGCTTAATGTTGCGCTAGATCCGCCAACATGAGCTCTCGGTGCTCCCAGTTGCTGGTGCACGCAAGAGCACTGCTAGACCGGCTCGAGCCCATGGACGCAGCGTCGCCCGTCGAAAAGGGCGTCGTCGTCGTCAAGGTGGAAGGCACAACGATGAGGTTCAAGGGCCGAACCTTGCGAGTCACTCCGGAGCCCCCGACCACTGCCCCAGAGCCGTCCACCACCCTTGTTTCCCCCACGCCGATGGCACTAGAGCCATCAATCTCCACTGCGCCAACAGTGCGCAGCTGCCATCGGAAACTCCATCTCAGGCGACCAGAGCACATGTACACGCGGGGCTATATGCTGCACGGCGTCTACGTGCTGCTCGGAGTCTACGAACTCGACAGCGATGCGGTTCGGCTGGCCCTGTACGACCCGCAGACGTCCATCGAGCAGACGATTGTACTCGGTCAAACGCAGCTTGCGCGCCTTGCACCACAAGAGTACCCGCTGTACTTGAAGAGAGATGTCCGTTCCAGCTTAAGACGACTGGTCGCATTAAGTGCAACTTCGTAGCTGCCAGCTAAGTGCAATCTGAGCTTGGTGCACTGGATGACGTGGTTCAATGCCGTGTTGCGTCACCGCCTGCACCCCGATGTACTCGATGCTACCCCCGAGGGTCGTCTGATGGATGGTTGCTGTAGGCAACAGGCCACTGGCACCTTCGCTTTCCGAGTGTCTATCGCAAACCGTGCACACTCTTCTACAAAGGCGGCGACACATTGTTTCGGTGTCTCCTTGCTGTCCATGTAAATCTATCCATGTCCGCAGGCGCCGATGATCGTAGGTACAATTGGACTACGCTGTCGAATTCGACGCATTGGACGTGAGCACGGGGGTGATGTACTCGACGCTGGTGCCCCATTCGCACATGCAGCTCGCAGCATCCCGAGACTTTGCCCAGCACGTCTTGGTGCGCCTCTCCATCTTTGCGACCATGGCAGGCTCGTAGGACGTGTACCGATGGACTCCGCTCTTTGAAGGCCTTGTGCGGCAGCTCTACATGGAACGCACCACTCGGGGGTACGAACTCGTCTTCGCTGGCATGCCACCAAGAGGTCGCATCGTTCACGGCGCTGCCCCGCACGACGCCGAATGGGCCGCGTTCCTCGAGGACGAGCGCGCTCACCTCATGTCGCTCCGAGCACAGTGCGCGCAGTTGGCGGCATCGTCAGCGCTTCGACAAGCCCACCAGCGCGCCGACGACTTGTACAAGCTCCGGGTGCTACAGTTGCAGACTGCTGTGAGAACGCCTCTTCGCCGAGTGGCCGCCTCATGCTCGGTAGGCTTGTGGGCGCATCCAGCGTCACTGGCGGGGATACCGCGGCCGCCGTCACTTTCAAAACCGTGCGTTCGACCGCGCTCTAGCATTCTCCGCTTGGGGGTTGCTACCTCGCTGTACCGTGTGGACGACATCGCCTTACGACGCCTTTCGGTGGTATCAAGACCCCGACACACTTGTTGTGCATGCCATTCCGGCCTCAACCTTGGCGTGGGCGCCGTTGGTGCTGAGGCCGCGGCCGTCGACTCTAGCGCTCGTGTGCGGGGCCCGCATTCGCACTCCTTTCGACGTTCTTCATCGTGTGGCGCCACGCGCGCTTGTTCAGCTTCGAATGGCCCGCGCTGCCGTGAAGATCCAATCGCACATCAAACGGCTCGTGGCCCAGCGCTGCTACAAGGACATCGTCACGGCCGTAGTCTTCTTGCAGTACTGCGTTCGAAGCCGGCGACGGGAGGCATCGAGGCGGACAGTATGGCGTTGTGCGCGGCGTATCCGCGGGACGCTTGTTCTCATCCTCCTGCGCGCTCCCGTAGACGCCGACGCACTGGTCGTGACTGTCTTTCATCCGACAGCAGCCGTTGGCTCGTCGCAGGTCGTGCCCAAAGCGGCTGTTGGCGACAGCACCGGCATGCGCGCTCTGCACGTGATCGCTGCCGCCACCGACCTCTTCTACTCGGCGCAGAAGCAGCTCCTCGCTTTCCATGTCGGGCCGCGACCCGAGTAAAAACGAGCAGTTTGCGGAATTTTGCAAAATTCGCGTAAACTGATAAGAAAAGTTGACGCAATCTCTTGATTGCCTTTCACTGTTGATCCAACGTGGCGCCTATCGCGATCATGCTGAGGTGGGCAAGGGCCTGACGCTCGGCGGCAAGCGCTGCAGGCGGCAGAGTGCCTCTGCGGCGACAGAGTTCCTGGGTTCGGACTGCAGTTCGAAGCGCATTGCGTATCTGTGCGATCGATGGTGCCACCTGCCGGTGCAACGAACTGACAACATGCCGCAGCGACTCTTCGGTGGCTGCAATCTCAACACCCTGGCAAGGGCATTCGTAGCGTTGCCCACGGCGCGGACATGCTGGGACCAACGGATCTCTTCACGTTCCGTTCACAGGTTCTTGCACTGCACTTGGACACCTGGATGATAACGACTTGGGACTCGGGATGGCATCGACCACTGAATCGAAGGGCAAGCTTGTTACTGAATGGTGGCTGTCTGGACTGCCGACAAGATCCCATCAGTGCATGGCACCGCGATGGAGCAGGTATCCAGCGGCACCATCCACCGGTGGGGTGGTTGCCAACCGTGCGCAACCTACAATCAGAGCGCGCAATGCACGATGGTCGACTTCGATACACCGTCAACAGCGCACCACAACCAACACCGCACCACTGGCAGCACCTCACCACAGGCAACGCGGCACCCCTGCCACCGCCACGCCTCCCTCCACGCCACCGGGTCGTCCAAGTCCACAGCGCGCGCGTTCACTGAGGAATCCGGGCAAACTGGCGGTTGCAGTGGCACCAGTTGCCGGCGGCGGTTGCGGGTGGCATACCAGTGGCAATGGAGGTTACAATGTCAGTTGGCATCGTCGTGAGCTCCGCACCAGCCATCGACGCCCGGCGAGAAGCGACGACAAGTACGAGGGGGGACTTCCGTCGTTTTCCCCCGCGTCAAATCTTCCTTTTCATGTCGCATTTGACGAAACAGAGTCTCTTTTTGGGCGGGTTGAAGGCAATTCAATGCCGTCATAAAAAGGGTCCTCCATAGAACCCCCTGCAATTAAATTGTGTTTTTGGTGGTGGATTTTCATTAAAATCGGGCCGTTCGAATTCCCTGTAAATCCAAGCCGCCGTGCACATCCATCGGCCGACCACACACGTGGAGCCAATCAGAGACACGCATGACGTAACAAATGCGAATTTTAACCAATCGGCGCGCGGTTCGCCAAAGTGCGGGGACACCCAGTAAATCAGTGGTCCGGGTCGGGCGGTGGGGACTCTTGGTGTTTGTATGGACTCCGGGGCCGGCTCCGGGGTGGCACGGTGGCCGGGAGGTCTCACTTCGCAATTTGCACTGAAGATGTTCACCCAGTACGCTAACTTGAAGCCGTTGGCCACCGCCGCCGACAAGAAGGAGTCGGGCATTGTGTCGTTCCTTACGGATCTGGCTGCCGGTGGTGTC
Organism: Achlya hypogyna; assembly: GCA_002081595.1. Lineage (NCBI taxonomy): Eukaryota > Oomycota > Saprolegniomycetes > Saprolegniales > Achlyaceae > Achlya > Achlya hypogyna. The sequence goes on from JNBR01000500.1 coordinate 34,919, forward strand.
GCCGGCGGTATCTCCAAGACCGTCGTCGCCCCCATCGAGCGCGTCAAGCTCCTCCTCCAGGTCCAGGCTGCCTCGACCCAGATCAAGGACCCGTACACGGGCATCATCAACTGCTTCGTGCGTGTGTCCAAGGAGCAGGGTGTTGCGTCGTTCTGGCGCGGTAACGCTGCCAACGTCATCCGTTACTTCCCCACGCAGGCCCTCAACTTCGCCTTCAAGGACAAGTACAAGAAGCTCTTCCTTGATGGCGTGAAGAAGGACCAGTTCTGGCGCTTCTTCATGGGTAACCTTGCCTCGGGTGGTGCCGCCGGTGCCACGTCGCTCCTCTTCGTGTACCCCCTCGACTTCGCCCGTACCCGCCTCGGTGCTGATGTCGGTGTCGGCAAGTCGCGCATGTACAACGGCCTCGTTGACTGCATCACCAAGGTGTACAAGTCGGATGGCCTCAAGGGCCTGTACGGCGGTTTCGGTGTGTCGGTCGGTGGTATCATCGTGTACCGTGCTGCCTTCTTCGGTGGTTACGATACCGCCCGTGATATCATCATCTCGGACCCCAAGAACGCCCCCATCTGGCAGAAGTGGGCCGTCGCCCAGGTCGTGACGACCTTCGCTGGTATCCTTTCGTACCCCTTCGACACGGTCCGCCGTCGCATGATGATGCAGGCTGGCCGCTCGGACATCATGTACACGTCGACCCTCCACTGCTGGGGCAAGATCGCCAAGGATGAGGGCGTTGGTGCTTTCTTCAAGGGCGCTGGCTCGAACGTCATCCGTGGTACGGGTGGTGCCCTCGTCCTCGTCATGTACGACGAGTTCAAGGCCATGATGGGCTTCCAGGGCGGCTCGTCCTCGGAATAAATTATTCCAGGTGTGTAGCAAAGCGAAGACTAGAGCGTAGTACTGCTGTAATAGAACATGGTGTGTACTCCGCAATCACCTTCTCTTGTCACCCATGCGTCAATGCGTCCACAGGTCTTCCTCCGACCGGAATTGACGTCGACCGCCCAGATGAACACGAGAGGCTTCATGCGTCGGTTCTTCGCGCACATGACGTGGCAGCGTCTGCAGCTGGCTGATCTCGTGATGACGTGGCAGTTAGGTGGTTAAGAAGTTTGCCACAGTTGAGATGGAATCGGGCGCATGTGTACGAAGCATTCAATGGGCAGCACGGGTGGCGTGCGCACTGCATATTGATGGCGCAAGTCGACTCGGGAGCAATTGCTTGCGGGCTTCCAGAGAGGCGCAAGTCGAATCGGGAGCAATTGCTTGCGGATGTCCAGACAGGCCACAGGCACTCGTTCGCATGTTGCCGGAGGCCCATGGAGCCACAGAACCATGGAGATTCGACTGCGTCCAAGAGAAGCGGTGTTGTCGGGCGCGAAGCGTTCTCTAGTTGCCACGGACTGAGGAGAGCATTTGTGCCACCGACGTTGCTCAGAGCGCTCTCAACGAAGATGAGTAGTACGGAATCGTTTCCATCGATTACGCGCAGATACAATCAATGCTCGCCTTACGTGTTCTATTCAGCGGACGGCCCGCCTTCGATGCCGATCATGGCCTTGAACTCGTCGTAGAGCACGAGCACGAGGGCGGCGCCCGTGCCGCGGAGGATGTTGGAGCCTGCGCCCTTGAAGAAGGCTCCCGGGCCTTCGTTCTTGGCGATCTTGACCCAGCAGTCGAGCGTCGACGAGTAGAGCACGTCTTGGCGCCCGGCCTGCATCATGACGCGGCGACGGACCGTGTCGAACGGGTACGAGATGAGGCCGGCGCCGGTGGTGACCACCTGCGCAACGACCCACTTCTGCCAGATGGGCGCCGCCTTGGGGTCCTCTAGGAGCACGTCGCGAGCCGTATCGTAGCCGCCAAAAAAGGCGGCGCGGTAGACGATGTTGCCCGCGACAGAGACACCGAAGCCGCGGTAGAGCCCCTTGGCACCGTCCGACTTGTAGATCTTGGCGAGGCAGTCGGCGAGGCCGGTGTATTGTCGCGACGCCCCAACTCCGACGTCGGCACCGAGCCGCGTGCGTGCAAAGTCGAGCGGGTACACGAGCAGCAGGGACGTAGCCCCCGCTGCGCCGCCTGCAGCGAGGTTGCCAACGAAGAAGCGCCAAAAGTCATCCTTCTTCACGCCATCAAGGAAGAGCTTCTTGTACTTGTCCTTGAAGGCGAAGTTGAAGGCTTGCGTCGGGAAGTACCTGATGATGTTGGCTGCGTTGCCACGCCAGAACGACGCGACGCCCTGCTCCTTCGCCACGCGCACGAAGCAGTTGGCGATGCCTGTGTACGGATCCTTGATCTGGGTCGAGGCAGCCTGGACCTGGAGGAGGAGCTTGACGCGCTCGATGGGAGCCACGGCAGTCTTGGAGATGGCCCCCGCAACCCCCCCGGCTGCGAGGTCCGCAAGAAAGGACTTGACGTCCGTCTGGGGCGCTGTCGCAAGGGGCTTCAAGTGCGAAGTAGAGGAGTTTGCAGTCGATTGCATTTTGTCAAATGAGCTCAACTTGGGCGGCGTACTGGGCAAAATGGAGGTGATCACGACGGAATTCTGACCGATCTAGTTTAGTTGGGGGCTAGTCATCGCCACCGGTACATTCTACAACGGGTGTACGCTCGTCCAGGACTGCATCTGGGTGGTGGCACATCCTCGGATCGACGACAAGCATTCCCAGACACCAATGCGAAATGCCCCGCCGTTCTCAGCACAAATGCCCACCACACGATGACTGTGCTTTAGCCGCCGCCTTCCAAGGGCCTGGAGCTAGGCATTTGTAGCATCTTTGACTTGCTATGAATCGACACGACACCCGCCATTGATATATAGAACTAGTTCTTTATAGTCGTCAACTTCAACTCGATATTGCTCAAGCCGTGCCCACGTTATCTTGAAGAAACATCTGCAGCGCCACTTTTGAACGACGACAGCTCCGCGAGTTGGCGCCGCCACCACCAGTCAAGTGCCAAGAGTACAGCGCCGTATAAGAAATCCAAGTTGCCAACTCGGGGGGAGTTTGGTTGCAGCGACGTTGCTGTCTGCATGGTCCACTGGCTACACTTTGTTTACGCTCCCCCACCAACTTTGGCCAGTCCCAAAGCGGCAACTACCTTCATTCCTCGCTGCCATCATTCCCATGTGGTGCTGCACCAGATGTCGCGTGGAGACGTCGTTGAACTCTTGCGCGATCACACTTCGGTGGTGATCACCGCCCACGCTTTGGTTACCGGTGGGCCCATTTTGCCTTTGACACCGATGCCGTCCGATACCAAGTCTTCCTTTGCGACGGACCTTCTCGCGGGGGGCCTTGCGGGGGTGATTTCACAAACGGCTGTGGCGCCGATCGAGCGCGTCAAGCTGCTGCTGCAGGTGCAAGCGACGCAAGCCCAGCGCCCGATCACGGGCCTTGTCGACGGTCTCACGTGGCTTGCCAAGGAGCAGGGCGTCGCCTCGCTCTGGCGTGGCAATGGCGCCAATGTTCTGCGCTACTTGCCGACGCAAGCGCTCAACTTTGCGCTCAAAGACAAGTACAAAGCACTCTTCCTCTCCGGCGTAGACAAAGAACACGCGGCTCGCTTCTTCGTCGGGAACCTCGCAGCTGGCGGCGCCGCAGGCGGTACGACTCTCTTTTTCGTGTACCCGCTCGACTTTGCACGTACTCGGCTGGGGGCTGACGTCGGCGTGGGGGCGTCGCGCCAGTACCACGGGCTCTGGGACTGCCTTACCAAGACCGTTAAGTCCGACGGCGTCACCGGCTTGTACCGTGGGCTCGGCGTCTCCATCACTGGCATCGTCGTCTACCGCGCGGCTTTCTTTGGAGGCTACGACACTGCGCGAGACCTGCTGCTGACCGACCCCAAGGCGGCGTCGCTCTGGCAAAAGTGGATCGTTGCTCAGACGGTGAGCACCGGCGCAGGCTTTATTGCGTACCCGTTCGACACTGTGCGACGGCGCATGATGATGCAGGCCGGGCGCCAAGACGTGCTCTATGCGTCGACGCTCGACTGCTGGACCAAGATCGCGCGGACCGAAGGCGTCGGCGCCTTCTTCAAGGGCGCCGGCTCCAACGTACTTCGCGGTACCGGCAGCGCGTTCCTTCTTGTGCTCTACGATGAGCTTAAGGCCTTCTTCGACTGAACTCTGCCGAGCGAACTACTGCCCCCCTTACGAGGTTAGATGCAACATCGAAGAAAGGAGACCCGTTAGCAATCGCTCGCCATGTGCAGTTTACTACTATTCTAATGCTACGCTTGAACGCTGAACGGATGGGCCTCCGTGTTAAAGACGTACTTGTCGAGGGGCACGAACGTGTCGGGGCTCTGCAGCAGGTAGTGGTACTTGAGCGTCTCGGCCATGAAGAAGCTTTCCATCTTGTCCTCGACCGCGACGTCCGCGAGGCTGTCGACGTGGAGCACGGCGCCGTAGCCGTAGGTGGTCTTTGCATGCTTTTCCAGGGCCTCAAAGATGTGCCAGCCCCACTCGCGGTACTTGGGATCCTTCGTGATGCGGTGCATGTACATGAGGCTCTCCACCGTCTCCGGTCGCAGCTTGTATCTGCCGTCCTTGACAACGAAGCCCGGGAAGCCAACGAGGTCCGGCGCCAGGCCCGTCGGCTGCCGCGCATACATCGCGTAGCACGTCTCCATGAGCTTCTCGGCGAGGTCCAAGTGCCGCGCGACCTTGGCGGCGTCCGTCTCTCCCACAGTACCGAGCGCGAGCATGCCTGGCACGAAGCAGAGCAGGTGGTCCTGCTGGTTGGTACCCGACATGGCGGGGATGCTAAGCTCCTTGAGGTAGTAGTACGTATGGCTCTCGCCAGTGGCGGCGTCCGTCTCGATCGACTTGGAGAGCAGGTGCTTCTCGATGCCGTCGACGGCGGCCTCGTACGTCTCAAGGAGGAAAGCATCGCGCGCGAGGTTCTTGCCGCTAAAGAGGAAGACCTTGATCAGGTACTCGTAGAACGAGTCGCCGAGCGCGCCAATCGTGATGAATGAGTTGTGGCGGGCAAACGTGCCCGAGTCTTGCTCAAAGTGCACGGGGAAGAGCCCCGTCTTCTCGAAGGAGCCCTCGCGCCGGATGATGTCGTAGAAAGCGTCGCCCTACGACGAGCTGAGTGGTGCGGCACCAACGCCCAACGAACCCGCTCAGCGTACTGCGGGTCGCCCGTGATCGCCGTGAGGTACCGCATCTCGAGCTGGAGCGTGCCCAGGTCGGCGAGGAGCCCGCTACGCGCGATGAGGCGAAACGCGGGGGAGAGGGGCGCACCGGTAGCCTGTCCAGCCGTTCATTTGTTTCTTCTTCGAGTGCGGGTTGAAGATCGTGTAGAAGACACCTTCGGCCGAGTCGAAGGCGGGGGCGAGTAGGTCTGCGAGCTCGACAGCCCGGGCCTTGAACACAGGGTCTCGCGAGAGGTCGTAGGCGCTGAGAAGACCACCAAGCTCGCGGATAGTGACCTCGAAGATCGAAATGGTGCCGCCATCGACACCGAGGTGTTTGAAATCGAGATCGTTGGCGACCCAGTCTCTCGCGCGCGCAAACTCGTCCTAAAGCGTCTCGTAAGTGCAACGCTGCTGTTAGATGGGAAGAGTACCTTCATGTCCATGATGTACAGCGTATCCAGTGCGTCGACCATGGTCACGCCCATGTCCCCCCAGACGTTTTGTTGACGGCTGCCTGAGACTGGCCCCACTTCGTCGGCGCCGAAAGCATAATTCTCGTAGCCGTGCCAGGCGTGGGCCATGGCGCCCTTGATGGCTGCCCGCCGAGCTTCTTGTGTCACATCGTCGCTTTCCGTGAGCGTCATGTTGAGCTGTGCACCAGTCTCCAAGGGCATGTGCGTAGCGGGGTATGTGGCCTTGGCACTTCTCGTCACGTGGCGGGCGCCTCGGAGCTTAGCGAAGCGCTCCACGGAGCGATCGAACAAACCCGATTCAAAGTGGCTCACAATGTAGATCTGCGCAAAGACAAAGAGGCCCGCGATCGCCAGGACGAGGGGCACGCGCAGGCGGAAGAGGGCTTGCTCCACCATGCCACAAACACGTCTGTCGCGTTCGGTGCTTTTTTACAAATACGCACCTCTTCAGGATCATGCCAATTGGTGCACCTTTCTAGCTTCAACAAGAAGCTAAGCGACGCGCGAAAGTGAGATGCGGGCCATGGAGCGGCGCGGCGCCGCCGTCAGTGACGGGCAAAGGACCGGCGATCAAGGGACGGAGGAGTCTTCATCAGCCGAAAGCACATCCGAAGCACGCCTCTTGCAGATCAACGGTGGTCCTTGCGCGGTCAGAAGCTGTCGATTCCTCGGCTAGTTGGGCATCACTGGGCATGGCGCAAGTCAACGACCTCTTCAGTCGTCTTCTGTCTGAGCTGAGGGGACGAAACCAACGGCCATTGCTTTCGGTTGCTTGGAGGTCCCATAACTTCAATGCGAAAGTGAAACAGACTCTAGGCTCAGTACCGCTTGCTTCAAGAAATGTTGAGTTAGAATTTCGTCGCCGTGGACATGACGCCATTCTTAAACCAGCTCTTTTGGGGCGAGAAGATGATCCGAGTGTCCTTGGGCACGCCCGTCCTTCATGAAGCAGCTCCGCATTGGTCTGCAGTGCGACGCACTGCCACTGGAGCGCCAGGCCGCTCACCGCGATGGGTTGCTGGAACACGGCGGTGACTTGGGGTCGCATCGTCGGTTGGGTCAGCTACTGCTTCACCGCTCACGGACATCTCGACCTACCATAGGTGTTTGTATGCCCCGATGCCGGGCTGTCGTCGCTTGAGAGGCTGCGCTTGGGATTTTGCTACACTTGCCTTGTTCCAGCCTACCGCTTGCACCTTCTGCCGACCGACATACGCCCGAGAACTCCACGGCAACAGAAGCGCAAAACAGAAAGTGCATTGGGTCGTTAACTTGTCCTCATAGTGTTGGTCACACCTTTTGCTGGGGAGGCGGGGGCGCCTTCCCAGCTCCGGTCATTTCGGAGATTCCGTTGGCGTTGAAGCGCGAGCAGGCCAGCGACAACGACTTGGCGCCGACCAGAGTGGCCAAATGACCAGGACGAATGTACCTTGGCATCACAAGGTTAAAGCTTTTTGGCACTTCAAAACCGTGCACAGCCAGTCATGGATCCCAACCAAGTACGTGATCCCGGTTGCTGGACAACCAGGCGGCGACGCTTGGCCGGCGCACCTGAAAGGGCTTAAAGTGGGCTCGATGACCGCTAGCCTTCGTGCAGCGCCGCCGACGGACGAGGCGCGCCTCGCCGACCTCAAGGCGATCGAGCTAAGTATGCAGGGTTGCCGGTGCCCCCAGTCGGCCGCTTGAGTGGCCTAATCCTGGCACTGCGCCGCTTCCACCAGCGACACGGCCACTGCGACGTGTCACCGGGTTTCAAGGTACCAGCCAACGACGCACAGTGGCCAACGAGAACCCAGGGTCTACATCTCCGCGCCGGCATCTTACATCTCACGGAGTATGCGTTCGCGCTCCCAGTCGACAAGCTGATGGAGACGCACGCTCTAAGACTTCTTAAAGACGTTCCTTCGTTGGACTCGCTACTCATGCTACTCTCGACGCACCGAACCTTGTACGGCGATGGCAGCGTCCCACTGGACTTTATTGTGCCGCGCGGACCGCCAACGCTGTGGTTCAAAGCTTTCTACGACGTGCCACTCGGCACGCTTGCTTGGCGGCTGGGGCTACGCCAGGCCGTGCTGCCGGACTCTCGCCGGTTGCAGCTGGCCGAAGTGGGCTTCGTTTTCAACGACGAAAATACGTGGTCCAACATCCTTAAGGGGCTGCATGCCTACTACGCCTTCGCAGGCACTGTGAAGGTGCCGGAGGACTTTGTTGTGCCCGGCAGCCCGCACGACGAAGTCGACGGCGACACGGAGAACGAGTGGCCGCGTTTCATGTGGGGCATGACGCTCGGCCGCTGGGGCCAGCAACTCGTGGGTGCCGAGCGCGCCCCCGGGCTGCCGGCAGCAATGCGTAGCGAGTGGAACCAACTTGCCTTGCGACCTGGCGAGCTTCCTCCTCGGCGATCTGGCGTGGCTCGATGTACTGCTCGGGTAATTCCTGAGTAAGGTTTTGATAGAAATTACTTCCGTCCGATGATCCGCTACTGCCATTGGATTCAACTAAACTACGACAAATGAAGATAGTCCAACTGCCTTGGTTCTTGAATGCTTTGTCAGCAGAATGACGAGGATCATCCAAACGCTCAAAAGTGTCCAGCTCATGTTTCTGGCAAAAACCAAACAGTACGCGAAATCAAGTCCACGAATCAATTGAAGCACTCAAAGGCTGGCGAGCGTGCCATAGATTTCCACCATGCTCGGGCGGTGGTCGGGGTTTGTTTCGAGGCATTGGTGCGCAATAGCACGCAGTGCTGCAGGCGTGTGCGTCCTGTCGAAGGTCGGCCAAAGCCTTCCGGCCACCACTTGCCGCATGATGAAGTGCTCATTGTATGGCTCTTGCGTTGCGGGGTTGATCTGGTCAGCGTACGGCAGTGCGTGTGTCGAAAGCTCACTCAAAACAACACCTGCAAGAGAATTGAACACAACGCGTCCAACAAGTCCACATACCGAATGAATAGACGTCAGCAGCTGTCGTGTACTCGTTGCCTTGGATAACCTCGGGCGCCATCCACTGATACGTTCCGATGCCGCTCGTCAACGTTCCGTCGTCCGCCGCACGCGATTCACCAAAGTCCGTGAGCTTGGTGCCCTACATCTAGCTGGTTAGGGCTCCCCCAGTCGCTGAAGATTGTGCCTTTGTCGAGTCGAGGAGCACATTGCGACTCTTGAGGTCGCGATGCAGTATCGGCGGGCTGAACGTATGCAGGAATATCATGGCTTGAACGATAGCAACAATGCTCAAAAGCTTATCTGCCCATGGATATTGTTGCGGCGATGTTCTTGCCAAAAACGTCCGAAGGTTGCCGAGGTCCATGTACTCAAGAACGCATGCGAGCCCCGACGATCGGTGCCAAATGGCGCCAAACAACGTGACAACGAATGGGCTCTCGAGCCTATGGACGAGCTATGAGCCACTTCCAATAGCCGACGTATTGGACTTGGTAAGGAGGAGGATTTCGTTCGTGAACTTTTGCATGGCCACATCTGTGGTTTGGTGCAGACGCTTGATTGCGACGTCGTTCGCCCCATAACGACCGCGCCAAACATCAGCAAAGGCTCCGACGGATATGGGCTGATCTTCTTCCACAATCAAGTCGGCAAGCTCCAACTGGAGAGGGTGGAGCTTTGCCAAATCGACGGCATCGAAGGCCGTGGAGGCATCCTTTCTTGCAAATGACCACACGTGAGACGGGACGAGCTTCCGAAAGGGACTGCTTTGGGCAGCGCGAGACCGTTGGTACCTTAGCACGCAGAAGCCTGCGATGGCAAGCAGAGCAACGGCGAGGCCACCACCAAGCGTGATATCTGTTCCATCTCTAAGACGCCGGCCTGAGGCACAAATGAAAACCGCTTGCGGAGGGTCCAGTTGCCGCCGTTGGCTCTGAGCTTGTGGCGTCTAGAAAGAATTCTTTAGTGGCGGGGATGACATACAACTAGCCCTACCCGACACAACACAGCATCCCAGTACGGAGGTCTGTCGACAGATCCCCATAGCGGCTGAATGACTCCACCGGTGGCGGTGCAGGCGGCCTCGTTGTCGAGTACTGTCGTGTCGATTGCGTAGCGATACAGTAGCGATGGTACGGACCGGATAGATCTGGGAACATCGCCTTCAGAGCAGTGAAGGACGACTGCGTGATCGTAAAGTTGGTCAAGTGGCATCCAGAATATTTGCTAGGTAATGCAATGCAGTGGAAGACTTGCAAGAGATGCCGTACAAAGCTGTGATGCCCTCGGCGAATGTCAGTCGAGATATCGTCGTCACCGGGTTGTCGCTCATGTCACTACACGAAAGCGTGAAACCAGTCCTTTGAGTCTCTTTGCCGACATTCACAAAGATATTTGGCAGGTTAAACATCGCTGAGATGTTGTTCCGAGGAGTCAGCTTAGTCACAACAGTTAGCAGAGGGGGAATCAATGCTCTCACAGCTCCGTCACAGAAACTGGAAGGCCAAGAAGATTTTGAAGCCCGGTATTGTTGAACGAACTGGGAAGAACGAACATGAGAGAAAGGAGCACAAGATCCGCACAGTGTTGTTAACGTAGCTGGAAGCTGCGGTGGAATCGCTTGGAGGGGCATATCTTGAGCAAGCCTAGACACATGAGCTCCTGCTGCTTGCTTGAGCACATCACAGTTGAGATAACTCCGAGTCAGCTTTGCGCTGAGCAGCTCTTACAGCGAGGTCTCGTTCCACTTCGGAAGGGAACCGACAGACAATGCGCCTTGTACGTCTAAAGGATCGACAATTGATGCCGTTGCAGTGCACGTGGTGTCCACAAGGCACGGTGCTGCCACCTCTGGCGCTTTAGCCATCGGCCACCTCGACAAGTTCACCGACCGCGTCCTGTGTGCTCGATTTCCTTGTCTTTTGTCGGCTCACGAGGCGTAGCTCCGTGCGTGAAACACCTAGCTTAAACTTGACCCACATGATGCTCCCTAGCGTCACCGACTTGTACATGCTGCAAGTTTCCAAAAGCAAACTCGCATGCGGTAGATACATCTACAATGCCTCAATCGACCTCCGATTTTCTGCGACAGCCATGTCCAACAAAACGCCCCCAGCCATGTACACACATCCGTCGTATATCTCCTTACAACTGGCGCAGGTTCATCAGGAATGCGATGTCCGTTGACTTACCCTCCGAGTGGCGGGCGGGAGTCCAAAACCTGTCCACCAGAGGCAACATAACCACCGACTTAGTCATGAGTATTTGGCCCTCAGTGAAAGTAATCTCGTCGAACGCGTCAACCTCGATCTCTTGAACAACATCATAGAGGCTTTGTACGATCTGCTAGTTGCAGTTGTCCGTGAAGCGTGAACTAGGATGATCACAGACAATACACTCCAAACCATCTCGTGTGTCAAGTTCGGACACCGCCTAAAGTTTTTGTATGACCAGAGGCAGTGTCGACTGGCTTATCGACATCGCGTAGCCAATGCATTTCGTGCCCGCTGACCAACACTACCCTCGAACAGTCGTCGTACGATGTCTTGGAGGCCATGGATTCCCCACGTGCGCTGTCCGCAAACGTTACGACAGACAACACTTACCATGCCATTGGCGGTGCCATTAAAAACCTCTGGGAGTTCAAAACGCCGTATTTATGCCTAGTCTGCGTCCTTCCAGGTATCGTCTCGTGGACTGGCGGTCTCTCACGCTCATTAGATGTGCCGACGACATTGCCCAACACTGTTCCTGTGACGGCCGCCCCGATAACGAAAAGCTCAGCAAAACTAGGCACATTGGCCATCGTAGGCATCGTTATCGGAGTTGCCGTCGTTGCACTCATTGTATTCGTCGTATTTCGGCGCACGCGAGCGTCGGGGACAGACTTGGACAGCGAATCGAACTCGGTGTTCAACATGGCATCGCTCCGTCCATTCCGACTCGACGTCGCCAAATTGGATAGCGTTGGTGAATATCCATTGGCGTCTGGAGCCTTCGGCGACGTTTGGCGCGGTCAGTACGGCTCGTGTGACGTGGCCATCAAGCGCATCAAGCAAAACGAGACGAGCGACATCGTCAAGTTCATTGACGAGAAACTACTCCTTGCATCGTACGTCGCGCATTGTTCTAACTGGTGCTGAGCGTGGCGTAGGCTGCACTGTGAAGCAATTGTGACTTTTATGGGAGTGGTGTGGTACCGACCGACAGACCTGGCGTGCGTCGTCGAGTACATGGACCTCGGCGACCTTCGAACCATACTGGCCACCAAATCGCCCGCCGAGTTCACATGGGATACCAAGGAGCGCAGTGTTGCCCGCATCGTTCAAGGTCTGCTCTACTTGCACACGTTCCATCCTCCGATCATCCACCGCGATCTCAAGTCCCGCAACGTGCTCCTCGATACGACAAAGGTACATCCTCCATTGCCCAGCGCAAACCTAACCCGCTAGGGTAGGGCACCAAACTGGCCGACTTCGGTCAATCACGCGCGATCGACGCATCGACCTTGACGAGTGATGTCGGCACGTACCAGTGGATGGCACCAGAGGTCATCGAAGGCAAGAGGTACTCGGTTGCTGCGGACGTCTACTCATTCGGTAGGTGACACTTTGAATGAGGCGAATTCACGATGTGACTGCAGGCGTGGTTCTTTCCGAGTTTTCGACGCATCGAGTGCCGTACAGCGATGCGGTACACCCCAGGACCCTCCAGCTGTACAACCATCAGTATGTCCTTTCGCTCGTGACGTCGGGAAGCATCAAACCAACGCTCGACGCGACGACAACGCCAGAGTGGGCCCTAAACCTGGCTCGCCGGTGCTGCGCCACCAACCCCGTCGATCGGCCGGACATGCAAACAGTCGCTACTATGCTCGCACAGAAGCTTCCGTGTTTCTAACGACAGCTTCCAGTTCCTTCCTTTGGCTATGGGTGGGGGCGACTGAAACAAGCTTCTACGGCGCAGCAATCATGGTGTCGTGCGCCGAGCTGATGAACCAACCAATAGAGGGAGAACCTAGCTGAATGTCAGACCTCAGTGTGAAGCGTAGATTGTCCTCTCCTTCTTAAATAGTCATGTCAACAGTTGATTGTAAATGCGGCCCTACCGTCGCCCTCAAATCCATACAAGACGTTTCTACGTGTAGTATTCGCCCTTGAACGAAGCTGTGGGACTCCTTCTTCGTCTGCAAGATGGGCACTGGAACAGTCTCGATGAGGTTAAGTCGTACAGCACTACGACGGTGGCACTAAGTAGCACTACCCCAGATGCGCTTCACTATAGGCGCCTCTTGTCCGTCTCTTGTCTAGAAATGTGCTTGAAGCCAAAACCCACTCGACTTGTACGACACTCTTATGATATAACTACATTTCTATGTGTTTTTGATTCGGAACGGATGGGCCTCCGTGTTA
>JNBR01000501.1:0-29593 GCA_002081595.1 Achlya hypogyna
GGAGTGAGCTAGTCGGAATATGTTTTGAATATATTATCATATCTCTGCCAACTGCTAGTCTTGTGTATCACAATAAGGCGAGCTCCGGTTGGGTTTGGGGGTCGATGGGGCGATCCTTGTCTGTGGTCTTGGCGGCGTCTTTGGGCTACTTGTTCGTAGCCCCGAACGAACCTTACACAGCCGTTTTTAGGTGAACACTCAAATTTTCTCGCAGCATACTGTATTGCGAAAGGAAACAAAGTCGTTGCGTGTTTTTCATGTCCACACTGCAAATGACGATGCTATTTTACTGCGAACCCGCCCCTTGGTATTTATTCATGAGGCATGACGATTGTTGGACCATCTAGTTTTCTGTCGTGCCGCGGTTCTGTAAAGTGCTACTCCACGGTTGGCGTAAGAGGCTCCGCACTCGATGGAGCCAAATGAGCGTGCGGCCAACCTCCAGTTTTGACTGTTGCCTTTCTTTCGGCCACTACTGGTGTTTGCGTTAAGGCTCAGATTAGCTAGAGTTGGACAGCCTGTTATTGCCGCGGGTTTGGATTGATAGGAAGTGCGGGATGCCGTAGTATTCTGCCGGCGTTTGACACCGCCGAATTATCACAAAGGCTGGAAAATAAGAACAGCAATTCGTTGTGTTACGCGCCGACAACGGGCGGTGCTGAAACTGTTTGACAGTTGGAACAATGGCTGGCTCCTTGCTGGAGCACCGCGTGGAAATGTGGGTCGGTATTGTCTACGTCCTCCTGTCTCTCGGTGGCTGCGTCTGGTATTTGCATCTTCTGCGGCCGAGCTTTGCCAACGACCTGTGGTGGGCCGGCTACAACGTCACAGGCCACCAGGCATTTCTTATTGATGTCATCAATAAGTTCCTTGAAACCAACGTCAACGGGACCCTCGACATTCTCGCGCCCGCAGCGGCTGTCTCCAAGGTATACACCGCTCTCGACGCCTGGACGCTCATCTATCCAACATACATGCACGACATCGTTCTCGGGCAACTCACATCCGTCGAGTACGCCGTACCGTTTCTGCGGCAGCTTAGCACGTACTGGTGCATGCGCATGAATGTCCAGCACTGCTGGGTCGACTTCAACCAGACGTTTGAGATAGCCCACACGGTTCGCCGCCAGCAGCGATGTGTGGCCAACTACCGACGCAATGCCGCGGTGTATATGGAAGCGACTCTGCGCAACCAGCCGTGGGAGCCGTACCTGGCGCTGTGGGGAGGTACGGGTCTCCGCTTCAACGTCGCCATCCAGCGCGGTCTCGAAGAGACGCAGCGCGGACGCGACTTTTTGGCGCAGATGGCCGTTGCCTTCGCCACAACGACAGTAAGCGATGAGCTTTCGTACTGGGCATCGTTCGACTTGACGACTTTTGAGTTACAGTGGCAGGACCGGTGGCAACCAGGCATCTCCGAGACCATTCTCATTGAAAATGCGCTGGGAATACAACAGCAAGTCACACTCAAGGCACTAGACCAAATCACAGGCCCATGGTCGTCGCAGAGTCTTTTTTGGATGCCCCTTAACGACCTCTACAACGGTATGACATTAAACCGAAGCTTTGTCCGAGGGACGAGCCGCTACTTTGGAGCCAACGTGAGCGCGCAGCTGCCAGCAATCAATCTCGAAGTGCACCGAGGAATGGCCGACGCTCGAGGGAATTTCGTGGGAAAGGCCTGGGTCTTGCACAACTTTGTCGGCCCATACCTCAGCATCGACACGTTGTACAAGCTTCGCCCTCCAGAGCTCGTAGCCGCTTACAATCGCTTCCACCAAGTGCTGTTAGAGCAACTCGCCAACTCGCCATCTCTCTTTGAGTCTTACAGCACTCTCGCAACGGCAGTTCTGGCGCCGACACCAGCATCGTGGCAAAACCATACCTTCTACGGTGGTGACCCCATGTGCATACTTGGCTCGGGCACAACGTATGTGCAGCAATCATTCGACTTTTTCGACGACTGCTCCCAGAAAACACCGCTAAGCTGTCAGCCTACACCAGAGGCACTTCTCTTCGCGATGTTGGCCCACCAGTCGACTACACCAGCGTCTGTATCGGCCATCTGCGCTCTCCAAGCATCTCCTCGGTGCACGGATGCGCTCTTGGCAGCAGCGTCCTGGCTCGAGCGTCTTGTGATCCCGAGCGACCTCATAGACACGCTGCAGAACATCCCACCCACTGTGCAAACGACAGGTGCTGGCTTCATGCAGTTCGCCACGACGCCCAACGGTACATGGACACTTCTACTGCAAGCACTGCTTGACACTGACGCTGCCTGGTCGTTCTTTGGCTGGTGCTTTCTGGCCGACTGGGCGACAGGGCTGCGGCAAGTGGTGGCGTTCGAAGGCGATGTATCGACGGTCGTGCTCCTTTCCAATGCGTACACAGGTCAGCGCTACGTCACAAGCAACCAGCCGCTCCAAGTGGGCACGACGATGATCTACAACCTCGTGGTCACCGCTACCATCTACCTCGTCGGCGCCGGCGCTCTTGTCGTCGTTTACGCCCTGCGCACGCGATGCGACGTTGTCGGGCGAAACTTGCTGCACTTCAATCGACTCGCGGGCTCGGTATGGGTCGGCCGCAATCTGTTGCTGCTGCGGGGTATGAGTGCGGTTTTGGTCCTAAGCACTGCGCAGCCCACGCTCACCACGACACACAGCTACTCACGGATGACTTCTACTCCACGCTCATGGCTGGCGACGGCGTTCTTGGCTGGTGAGGCCACTTGGCTGACCTATTGCCTAAACGAGTTCTTGATCGTGATACTTTCAAAGCCCATCACGCCCGTCTACAGTCCATGGAGCAGCTGTCTCGCGTGGCTGGCGATCGTAGCCCTGGAGGTCACCGACCCAGTGCAGGTAACTATCGCTGTCGACAGGGCGTGTGTTGGCGCTGACATGGACTTTGGCGTTTTCTGCACTGCGGGCTCCATTCGTGTCGGTGACTCGCGCCGCGTTTGTTTGCTCGTGGGGCTGCAGGTCTTCGCGGTGCTTGCCTCGATTGTCGGTGCGCACATCTCGCAGCATTGGGTTGGTGTCGCCCCGGCATTCGACGAACAAAGCTTGCTCTTTTCAGGGCTGCCAGCAGCCACGATACGCGCTGCCACCCTGCGTGACTACGTTCCACTCTACGACCAAGCGACGTGTGTGCTCTGCGGCTTGGTTCCACTCTCCAGCGGCGGGCGGCGGTACATCTTCGATCTGAAGCTCTGGAGCTTGTTCCCGGACACAGTGACGACAAACCGGCAGTCGGGCGTGGTGACACCAGACGCCGACTTCTTGGCCCGAGCTCGTAGCATGTGCATTGCACCGCAGCCACCAGTGCCGGGACCGCTTCCGATAGCTGTGGGGCGAAACAGGCGGTGGCGAGTCATTGCGGCGGGAGTCGGGCTCATGTACGTGGTGGTTGTCATTACTAGCAGCGTATCGTATTTCGAGGTGTCCCAAACCAACCTCGCCAACGACCTGTACTGGGCCGACTTCAATGTCACCGGTGCCCATACGTTCCTAGCTACCTGGCTCAATGAGCAGCTTGTGCTCGGTGCCACTGTCCTGAATGTTCATCTTGACAGTGCGAGCCTCAATCTGCCTGGAACGTTTGCTGCCAGCCCCGCCTTTGTGACGACCGTCAATAACTACGGCGCCTGGCTTCAGCACAATGAGCTCCATACGGTGGAGGCCACAATTGCGGGTCTGCGAGCCTCGGACGCGTGCATGGCTCCATGGATCTTTACGCAGTACTGCTTCCTCGACTTTAAACAGGCTTGGTCGATGGCGTATTCAGCCCGTCGGCAGACGCGGTGCCAAAATATGGTGGCCAACGGTGCCGTTTTCCTCGAGTCCGTTCTGCGCAACGTCGACTGGAGAGACTGGACCGTCTGCTGGGGAGATGCTTTTGCCATAGCATTTGGCAACGAGTTACACACGACAAGCCAAGGCCGGGCATGGCTCGAAGCGGTGGCAACCACGGGTTTGCCGTTGAATGAAGAAGCTAACTACTGGCGCGCACACGGGATTCAGTCGTTCGACGTACAGTGGCAAAACTACAAACGCATCGGCGCCATTAACAGCTACTATATCAACAACGCCTACGGCCTGGCATACCCCATGACACTCATGGCGCTCAATGGCACGTACAGGCAGAGCGCCCAGACAACATTTAAAATGTACTGGTCGCTGGCCAACGACTTGGCGGCTGTCGGCGCAAACAGCAGTGGTATGGGCGGCGCCAGCCTCCTACGTAGTAGCTCCCACTTTGCTTTTACCAACACCTCGATGCAAGCCGTCCTGGCCGCCAACCTTACGCTCACGACACCATTGACCAACGGCCTTGCGCTTGTGGCCGCTACTATCGGCCCTTTTGGTGTCTCCGACATGGTCTACGTGCGTGTACCCTCGGATATTAGCAGTCTTTTTCATGATATTCTCGAGATGACGCGACTCACTTTGGCGACAAGCCTGTCGGCCCAAGCCGCGTACACGGCGATTACACCGCTAGGCACGTCGTATCCGATCCCGATGAAGTGGCTGGGGCCGAACTACCCGTCGTTTGGCGGCTCTCCCTTGTGTCAAGAGTTCATTTCCAGCAAAACGGTGTCAGTGGGCCTCTCAGGAATTTTGTCGTATGATCTGCCGTGCTTGCCGACATCGCCCATCCAGAGTAAGGTGATTCCAACGCGACAACACCTCATCGTGTCGGCCATTGTTTCGGGCTTGGCCGCGCAGCAACCAGTGGACTTTGCACGCATTTGCTCTTACGATCCAGCATACCAAGCGTTCTGCATTGTGTACCTCAACCGCACCATGAACTTTCTGCAAACATACGTGCCGAGCAGTAGTACTTCGTTCAGCGCATCGGCTCTGGCTGCCATGGCTGCTGCCCAAGCATTGAACATTGAGTTTATGATCTACACCAAGGCAAATGCGACGGCTCCGCTTAGGCTGTTACACACATCAATTCTCGATGTCGGTGACCCAGGATTCTACTTCTTTGGATGGACGTACCTCTACGACTGGGTCCTCGGCAACCGCGAAGTCATTTCCTTCCAAGGCGACATTGGAAATCTGACGCTTTTGACTGATTTGGAGCTGCCACTGTTGCAGCAAGCGCGGACATGGGAGCTGTCGCAAGACTTTGCTCAGTACTGTCGAGTAGCAGTGTGGTATGTGACATTTGTGATGCTAAGCGTTGCAGCAGTTGCCTGTGGCTATATAATCGCTGCGCACGGCCATTTTGAAGGACTGAACATGTTTGAGCTCAGTCGCGTGGGTGGCATTGTGTGGGTTGGCCGTCCGCTGCTGTTTCTGCGTAGCCTCACAGCGCTGTGCCTTCTTTCGA
This sequence comes from Achlya hypogyna, assembly GCA_002081595.1. Lineage (NCBI taxonomy): Eukaryota > Oomycota > Saprolegniomycetes > Saprolegniales > Achlyaceae > Achlya > Achlya hypogyna. The sequence continues at coordinate 5,344 of JNBR01000501.1, forward strand.
CAGCCACATTCAAGCTGCAGACGACGGGCTACATCAGCTACTTCGCCGTCGTGCCTACTCCATGGTACAAAACATGGTTGGCCGCGAGTGAAGTCACATGGCTTGCGTCGGTTGTCAACGACATCGCACTAGTTTTCACAAAGGAACACTCGGTGTACTATGTGACGCCAAACAGCGCGCTTGTCTGGATTATCGTAGCCGTGCTTGCGTATGCGGCTCCCGTCCAAGCCAACGTCGCACTCCACCAAGTCTGTGCCCTCGCAGAGATCGACCTTCAAGTCGTTTGTACCAGTGGCGACATTGGCATTGGGCAGTCAACGCGGCTCATAATGCTGGCGGTCATTGTTGTCGCCTGTAATATGGTGTGTTATGGCATCGCGCGCGCTGCAGTGCGCAGGCCTCGATGCCTTGTCAAGTCGCTGCTTTTGTCTTCGGGGGCCAAGTACCTATTCCTCCACACGGATCGCATTTTTGATGGCGTCTACTACCTCGATCGGGCGTCCGCCGCCGTCGCCGGTGTATTAACCTACCACCAGGGCCACACCATATACGCTCTGGATATTAAGCTCTGGCGAACTTTTGCCACACCGGTGCCACTTGCCAACAAACACAACCCAACTCTCGACGCTGCCCTACCGCTTGTCAACTAACCCCAAGTGGGAGCTGGATATCGTGAAATTGATTACCGCTTAACTGGTTTTGACGTACGCAGTTATCTTGAGATTATGACTCGAACATTTAACTCGAGGCCAAAAGCAGAATAGTAAAAGGTGGGTAGGGTAGAACGTCTTAATCAAAATAGACAAAAATATGCTTCCAGTTTTTCAGGTCCGAGCCGGTCACGGCAAGCTTGGCCCCACGAGGTGCCTGTGCCGAGGTCTTCCACAACAATAAGCCCGAACAGTCGAGCCAGGTGGGAAAAACCTCCGCGCGGCCAGCTGATGACTCGTGCTTTAAGCAATGGCTCCCCCCGGAGAACTCACAATCACGCCGACAAGCCAACCAATGACCGCTGGTTGAGGTTAAAGACCAACAAAGAAGAGGTACGAGGTCGTTCGGCACAAAAGCCGGTTCTGCGGTTGAGGCTTGGTCGTGGCATCGTCGAGAAGCTCGTAGTTGACGGCCTCAGCAGCGGCAATTGAGGCGCACGCAACGAGTATGATGCAGGCGTCATCAACATCTATCGGTATGTTCGAGGAGGCTCAATTTTTACAGTCGTAGTTTTAAAAATTGTGTCTTCTATCCGTAATCGTCTGAGTTGTGAGCGTGGCTCCAGGGTCAGCGTGGCCCTGCGGGCCTACCTGCCTCCACCGAAGCGTTTCATCTAGAAAGAAGTCCCAGTGAGGGCTGAACTGGGGCTCGCTCCTCGCCATGGCACGGTCTGCACAAAAGCCAACACGCCACCTCCGCTGCGCTACGGTGCACAAGCTTTTATGGGCCGATGCTCTGTCGTCGCTCGTTTCGGTCAGCTCCCATTAACTTCGATGAAGTAGAAAAATCGAATTTATATCGTCCTATTTTCGATTTTGGTTTTCCCACATTGTCAACAATTTTGTCCATGAATTATGAATACATTCAAACGGGGTCAAACATCTACTTGCAATAGTTTGGCGAAGGTGATGGGGTGGGCGTCGGCACAGTAGGGGCGGGCGTCGGGACCGTAGGGGCAGGCGTCGGGTTGGCACTCGGCGTCGTCGTGGGCACCACCGATGGGGTGGAGGTCGGGTATGCTGTGGGGGCCGGTCCATTTGACGGCGAAGGCGTCGGAGCCGGGCCGCTCGAGGGCGAGGGCGAGGGCGTCGGAGCGAGGCTGTTCGAGGGTGAGGGCGTCGGGTTGTTCGTGGGTGCGTTGGTCGGCGAGGGCCCGGGGCTGCCCCACTTCCACTTGCCGTCGGGGTTGGCAATGCCAAAATATGCTTCGAAGCCGCCCTTGGCACGGTTGTCGTGGAACATAAAGTAGTACGGTGTCTCGCTCTGCTCCGAGGCCTCCCACTGAAGCATCGCGTTGTAGTAGTCCTGTGCGCGCTGGAAGTTGGCTTCGTGCTGGCCGAAGTTACCGCCTTGTGTGGGCCACCCCGACTCGGTCATGCGAATCTTGTCGCCAAACTTGGTCTTCATGGCGTCCCAGCGGGTCTTGAAGTCAACGATTGGCGTCAGCACCGAAGCCGGGCCGCCGCTGAAGAATGGGTGGATGTTGACACCGATCACGTCGCACGCATCCGCGATGGACGGGTACTTGAGGTAGTCGCCGTCGATTTGCACCGTGCCAACCCGCACGTTGACCCCCGCGCTCTTGAGGCGCCCCTTGACTTCATGGATCTTGGCAGTGAGCTGTTCAGCATTCCAGCCGTTGTGCAGCTCCTCGTTGCCAACATACACGACCTGGACCGTGTCTGGATGGCGCTTGGCGCCGTCAATGACCGCCTTAAGGTCCGTTTCGAACCGGTCACCGAGCAGCCAAATGCCCGCGGCCATCTTGAGGCCAACTTCGGCGGCCACGTCGATGGCGTTTTGAGATCCCATGGCAGTTTGGAAGGTACGAACGGCAGTGAAGCGCTCCTTGATCGTCGTGAAGTGGGACTTCATGTTTGCTGAATCGTACGAGTCGTAGCAGACACCCATGTCGGCGCCAGCGGCAGCGAGACCGAACAAGCATGTCGAAGCCAAGGCTACCAAACGCATCATGGTGCTGAAGGCGTGGAAATTGAATAATGAATGCAAAGGGCGTCGATTTGCAGGAGTCTGCGGGCGGAGGTCGTGGTCTTCGTAGCGACCACATGGTGGCTGTGTCCCGTGTTCGATACGACCAGCGACGCCAGCGATTGGGGTAGGCTGAGAAGCCAGAGGTCCGTCTCTTTATCTGGAAGGTTACAGTACAAGGCAGTCTGCTGTTTGCACAAATGGACGGCTGACGCACGATTCGGATGTGGTGTTCCTGGTCAGCACTTTGCTGCTTGACTTTACCCCAGCATTCAGCGCAGTTTGGCGCAATGAGTAAATAAATGGAATTCGAGGCTCGAATCGTGCATACCATAGGAATGTAAGCATGAGCTGTGCCTTTAGACGGAACGGCTACGTATATTGATTTATTTGTGTTGTATTCAGTGGCGATGGTGTGATGCATCTCATTCTACATCTATTAATGCTCAGTATGCTATACGAGATACGTAGTCCAGCAGCTCAACCGGATTATTACTTGCTACACTTACACAGCGTCAAAGGTATGGTCAAGACTGCACTATTTGCAACTGGACATTACTAAACGTTTAAGACGCATGCCGTAATTGGGCCATTAGACTACCACGATCGCCGGGGAAGCAAGCTGTCGTTGAGGAAGGGTGGGGGCAAGCGTCTTCGAGGTCACCGGACCCACACACACCAAGTTTCCAAAAGTCACCCGCCACATGGCCACACACGACCGTGCATAAGTCTGTTCGTTCCATGAAAGTCGCTGTTTTATGAAAATTAAGCACGCCATGAGCGAAACACACTTCTTCATTACCAACGCCAGCATTCGATTGAGTTACTAGATGGTGGCTAAATCTTACGTAGTGTCCGAACATTTAACTTTTACTCGGTTTGTACTAGCGCAAGGAGGCTATGGCTATGCGGTCGGTATCACCTGTGAAAAAGTGATGGGTCGTGTTGGGCTTTTGAAAGGCAGTGATCATAACGAGGTTGGCATAGATGCTCAGGATGGCGAGCAGGGTAAGGCACACTACGAGTACTGAGCAGTTGCCAGATTGCTCGGTTGTGCTGTTTGACCCCGCCGTGGTCGCCGGCACCGGTGGCTTCGTCGTTATTTGTACTGGCAGGCGTACATCGAACTTCCATTTGCCGTCCCTCGTGAGACTGAAATCGAAAGACGAATTGTCTCTAAAAGCCTCGTAAAAGACTGGTTCGTTGCGGGCTCGGACAGCCGCAAAGTACTGTGCTGCTGCAACGACGCCGAACGGTGCGTGCACCGTAAACCGTTCGGTCGTGGGCCAGCCTGTGGCAGCGACGTCGACCTTGTCGCCAAAGGCATTGCTGAGGGCATCGAGGCGCCGTTGCAGGCTACTGATTCCGTCGCTGACACTGGCAGCGCTTGGAAGGTTAAAGCATGGCTGAACAACAGCGCCAACGAGGTCGCAAGTTGCTACCACTGGTGCGTGTGCCAGCAGCGCAGTGTCGGTCTGCAGCAATCCCACGGGTACGCGCCCGAGCTGAGCTTGTCTTAGACTGGTGCGGGCAGTCTCGAGGAACGTAAGCCAGTCGGGTCGAAGACTGTGTAGCGGTGGGTATTGGCCCAAATACACAGAACGCAAGCCTGTCGGTGCTAAACTTGCGCCAAAGATGACTTCCTTGAGTGCCCTGGCAAAAGCAGACGCATCGTGGATGGGCAACGCGACGGAAATGGTCAAATTATGTTCAGCAGCAAGCACGATTGTATTTAGGAGGCCTTGTGGTGTTTCGATGAGCACGTCGTTGGTGCGAATCGAGGTGAACGAGGCCGCCTGTATCTGTTTGAGATCTGTGTGGATCTGGGAAACGTTGGCGGGAAAATTGTATCCGATCCCCCACACTGGTGTTGCCGCGGCCAACCGCGCAGCGCAGAGGACACCAGCGACGATGTATCGTAACATTCACCGTGCAAGTGGTCAAATGCCGAAGGAATCCGTGTGGCATTGCACACCTTAAGGTCACAAGACGGGACCAGAACTGGATGAACGTCTTGTTGCTATCCATCGGTGTTTTGCTACATTGTGCGTTATTTGTCTCCACGAGTAACATGACAGGTATGACTTTGCCATTGACAGCGTTGGCGGCAGATGGCGACGACGTTGATATTTCGCCTGTGATCTACTTGGTTTGACAGGTAGGTTTTCACGATCTGCAACCGCAACGCAGGGTTCACACAGGAGGTAATTGTACTAGGTGCCTACAATTATGCCCATCTAGATATTATCTAGATGGGCTGGGACAGTGGACATTCGAAGGGGCGTGGGTCACGTATAACGCATAGGCTTCTGGATGGTTGGTTCGAACCTCTAATGTTAATAGTCATGCGATAGTTGCATGCATCGATGGACTCCAATGAAGTGTAATCCGAAAGAATCCTTGTTAATGCAGTCCACTCTGTGCGCGCAACACATAATACTGCAGTACTGTAGTTGCGGTACTGTCAATAGGGTGATCGACTCACTGTCCTGCATGTATCAACAATATTCCATACAAGTGACTGCCGCACCAACGTGTCCCATCAGTTTCGCATGTGCCCCAATGCTGCTATAAAGACAGCGAAACGAAGAACTGTACTGTAGTAGGAGGCCAGTGTTTCCGTGCAAATACGTTGCTGCATTGCCAACTGCCACAGACGTTTGTGATGTCTTAAGTTGCGGTTTTCAATAAAACCTAAATACACCACAGCTTGAATGCATCAAGCTATAGCAAGATGAAGTCATCGTCGGCGTGGAAGGTGCAGCGGTGCGCAGTAGCGCAATCGCAAATACTGTCCCTGTATACATTACTCAGGCTCTAGATTCTCTTTTCTTATAGACAAACACATATATCATTCCAATAGTAAAGTTGATGTGCATGAGCACGATATATTCGCAAGCCCTTTCCATCGATGACCGGACCCCCCCAGCCAGCGAATGGGCACTCGTGTGCCCCTTCAATAGAAGTGCAACTTGACGTTACGTACATGTGTTTGTATGAGAGCCACCTTTTCTCAGTACTTGGGGCAAGATCAGATCGTCAGTTCGGAGCATGCTGGTCGGTTGTCGCCTTGGCCGCAGAGCCGTGCACGGCCTGCGCTTTCCGCTTGTGCCCTTTGTCCATGATGCCGCTGCCATCGATGCACAGCTCTCGTCGCCGTCGGGTGTAGCCCTTTTTGGCGTCCCTATCGACAGCAATTCTTCCTTTCTGCGCGGTCCCGCTGATGCGCCTGATGCCATTCGCCACGCTTTCCTTTCTGATAGCGCGAACGGCACGTCGGAGCTCGGCGTGGATGTTGGCATGCTTGTCAAGACCCATCTTGTGGACCTTGGCAACGTATCACCGTCCTTCGATCTGGTGACGACCGTTGCCGCTGCGGCCGCGGCCCGCCACAAGCTTCTCGTCCTTGGTGGCGACCATAGCATCACGTTTCCCGTCGTCCGTGGCCTCCGTTCGGCCCTGCTTGCTGCTGGGGAGTCGCGGCTCAACATTTTGCACTTGGACGCACACAGTGACATGTACGCCGATGACGTTCTTGGCGGCGACAACGCGCTCTCGCATGCGTCGCCGTTCGCGCGCATCCTCGAACACGGGCTTTGTATGCGCCTCGTGCAAGTGGGCATCCGCACACAAACCGCACACCTCTGGGCGCAAGCCGACAAGTACAACGTAGAAGTGCACGACATGGTGGCTCTTGCCCGCCAAGGCCTTCCTACCTTGAAGTTCGACGGGCCGCTCTACATCTCGATCGACCTTGACGTTCTCGACCCAGCCTTTGCGCCGGGTGTGAGCCACTACGAACCGGGCGGCATGACAACCCGGGACGTGCTGACTCTGCTACAGAGTGTCGAGGGTCCCATCGTGGGTGCTGACATTGTCGAGCTCAACGTGGCACGAGACATCGGTGCCGGGCACGCCGCCGTCACTGGACAAACCTCACCGGGCATGACAGCCATGGTAGCTGCTAAATTTGCCAAGGAACTGCTCGCCCGAATGGTTGCCTAGAGTAGTGGATGCGGCACTCAATGCTTTAACGCGTCATAGACAAGAAGTTCTTTGCAATTGCTAACAAATTGGTGAGGCGTCTTTGCAGACTTCTTGGGATTGTCGAGTTTAAGCTGAAATCGTTTTGTGTGTCCCTTGGGAAGTCGGAGCTGGCAGTAGTGCGGTACTGTACGTTTGAGGATCACCAATTCTCGGCATGATTTCCGGCCTTCAACTAGCTTCCTGTGGTAGCCTACGCGCAGCAGTAATGCTGGTGCTCATGGCATCGGTCGAGCCACCACACAATGAAAAAGCGCGGGAATCTTTTACGGCTTTGTAATGCCAATTGTAACACGGATCAGCCACCAGTTATAACATCGGAAAATCACAGAGCATCCTGCAATAGTGACCCGTGGTTGCAACGTGATTGCATTTCGTGAATCCGACTTTGCCCATACGCGCTTGCACCATCGCTGATAATATAATTGCACTCCGCAAAGTACTTCTGGACCCTACGTAATACATCCCTGCGAAACACCCGTGTCGAGCAACTCTACAGAAAACAACTATCTCGGCAGTTGCGCTGCTTTACATTGGGAAAACGCCGACAGAAGTACAGAGGCACCAACTTTACCTACAATAGGCGGTCACGGTGCAAAAGGTTATTCTTTGCATGAAAGTCGGAAAGCGTGTGGCGCGCTGCTTCCACGATCTGTGCATATAACACTTTTATGACAATGTTTGACGAGTGTTACAAACTGTTGAATGATAGCCGTTCCGTGTATCCGGATTTTGCCGGATACACATGTTATTGACTTTTGGGACGGGTGCTGATTGGCCAAAAAGGAGAATTATCCATTCCGAGCGCCAGAGACGAACGCAACCGCCATGGCCGACGTGGTCATCGAGTTCGACGCGCCATCGTACTACGACTTGGACGACACAGACTTCGAGAAGGGATACATCAATAATGCTGATGGGTACTTTGGCGACTGTGTCTACGACGCGGACTTTGGCGACGAGGACATTGGCAATCAAAAGGTGCCACCGGCGTCGCCTTCAGCGGCGCCCGAGGATAACGACAACGGCGACGACGACGATGCTGCGACCGTCAGCAGCAACAACAACCACAGCAGCTGTCATAGCTCGTCGCGCGGGGCCAAGTCCGCGGTCGTGCCGCACTCGCGCAAGCCGCTCACCAAGGTACGCGCGACCTGGTGCCATGGCTTCTGAAACGAACGTTTAGCCAGCTTCGCCGCGCCTGCAAACAGCGCGCCGTGCACAAGCTACTGTAGTCCACCGCAAGGTGTATGTGCCGCCCGACACAGATGCCATCGAGATGGCGAAGCAGTTTCACGCGTTGCCGATGCCAAGTTCCCATGGGCAGCCAACTATCGCGCCGAGGGTCTACGACAAGCCTAAGAAGCCCGCAACACCGCGCGTGACTGTGCCTACGACAGATCGGTTTGGTGCCCGCGTGGTGCCACCATCGCCATCGCCCGAGCCGCGCCGGGCTACTAGGACCACGACGGTACGACCAAAGTCGGCTCGGCCGCACGCGCTGTCGCAGGATACAACATTTGAGCCGCGATCAGCGCGTGCTACGAGTCAAAGCTCTCCCAGCAAGCGGCCCGCAGAGCCCCGGCCCAAGCTGGAAAAATCAAAGTCCGTCGGTCACGTTGTGCTCGAGCCTGACCTCACTGTGCTGTACAACCCTAAAGCAGCTAACCGTTGACGCTAAAACGTGTGTCGTAGGCGGTCCGAAGAGCGGGCTCGCAAGCGCCAAGAACTCGAGCTGCGGCGCCGACAGCTCATCGCAGAACGCGAAGCGCTCAAGCTCGCAGAGGAGGCCCGGCGTGCCGAAGAAGCCCTTGCCCTGGAACGCGAGTTGCGCCTGCAGCAGTCGTTTAAGGCAAAGCCCATCCGTAAGCCCAAAGAGCCGTTCCGCATTGCACCGTCAGCTCGGAGCCTCACGACACCGAAATCGCCCAAGTGCCTTCGCAGCGGCAGCAGCAAGAGCGGATAGGCGTGTAAAGTATCTGCCACCACTATCGTAACTAGCATTAAGCTAAAAAAGTTTGCATATAACAAACATCAATTGCCAATCTTTTTAGGTGAAATTCAAGGCCACAAGAGCCAGGCTAGAATCTAAAACTTACCTAAATTGTGTTGCCTCACGTGAAATGGTCATTTGTAAAGGCTATTTCCCGAGCATTCGACGGGGATTGTCGAGATCACATGATCGCTAGCTCGTGTGCAGGCATCTATCTCTAGCCCGGACACGGCGTGGTCAGCTATGCCCATTTTCGCGTGCGTTTTGGCCCGCTGTCAACTACTCAGCATGCACTAGAAAGAAGCTCAAGTTGCTTAGGCACTAGATGTACCTCAGGAAGCCTCAAACTTGGTGTCGATTACATCCATAACAGTCTAGAGGCCGAGTCATTCACAAGTAAACTTCATTGCCAACGCCTTGCAAGAGACAAATGCGCAATTCGTGTTTGTAAAAAGCGCTTTTTTTAGACTTGGAAAACGACAACTTGACCAAATTGCATATCAATGAGCCAAGCACCTCTACCGCGTCGAGGCAAATCGACCGTAGCGCCTACAGCATTCATACAGCTCGTAGCGCTTATAAAACGATTGCAATTCTATGCCCTTTAGACCACACGTACCTTGCGCTCAGGGTCAAAAAGTCCTCGAGTCGGTTTTATCAGTTTACGTCTAAACATAGCTCAGTAGCGAACGGGATGCCCAAGTCCCAAGCGGCACGGCAGCCAGGCCGCAAGTCTCATGGGCCCGAGTTCACAGTCGCGTACATCTCCAAGTGGGTGCGCATCACGTCCAACTTCTTCGCGGGAGCCATGATCGTCGGCACAGCCATCATCATTGGCTTTCTGTTGTGGAAAGGAATGTTTCAGAGCCAATACGTTATGTCGTACCCACAATCGGCACCCGACTCCGAGTGGCAAGACTTCCACCAAGCATGCGTTCTCGACGAGCGTGGCTGGGTAAGCAACACGTGCGACGCGGCTGAAGTCGCGCTCACGGGTGCCATACCCTGGGCGAGTTTGGGTCGGCAGCTTGCGGGGTCGCTACTGCTGGCTACGAACCACTCGACTGCCCTCGTGACGTCGTGCCTCGTGGGCATGGACCGCAGCCGTGTTGCGGTGATACTTCTGGCCAGCAACCGTACCGACGGGTACGCTTCTTGTCATCCAAAGGGTGGCCAGCCGATCATGGGCATGTTTGTGCTCGAGACCGCAACGACGTCCGAATACCCCAACGGCGCTTATCTCTTGAGTTCGTGGTCGGATTATCAACATTACCCACTCTCGGTGATGATTCAAACTGACTTGACACCCGTGCCCATCGTTCCGTTCACAAAGTCTTTTGTGGACACCAACGGCGCCGTTGCCGCTGCATCCAACGAGACCGTCAATTACTACACCCAAGTGAACAGTTTGAACCGACGGTACCTTATGTGGGCGACATCCAACGTCCACATTGTTGCGATCCTCGACACGACGGGCTGGGATGGCTGGAGCTACGGTAAATTTTCCAATTACGCTGGGACCATCGGATGGGTGCAGAAACACAGCGTTGACAACCACTACGAACTGCTTTACTTTCAAATTGCCATCACATTTCTATCGCTAGCAGTGCTCGCCAATGACGCGTATGTGACGTTCCAAGGCGCTTCCGGTCTTCTCAAAAACAAACCCGTTCTCACGTACGACATTTTTTCGGGTCTTGAACGGCGTAAAATGCTCATTTGCGCGCTTGTTGCCACTATGTGCTATTCACCGCTGTACGCCGACGTCCTCCGCTACCTGTACAACATGAATGGCTTTGGAGACACGTACTGGAGCTTGTCGCTCGAGATGATTGCTGCCATGTTTGCCTTTTCTTGGATTGCCTTTTTGAGCTGCTGGCAACATCTTCCCGTCCCCAAGTTCTTGCGCCACCGCCCTCTCTCGTACTCTGGACCGATCTTTGTGTACATGAGTCTGTTCATCTTTCTTGTCATTGCTACAGCGCGCCGTCGGGGTCGGTTGGAAGCCGCAGCCTTTTGGACGGACGCTGAAGCGCTTTTGACGCTCAACGTCAATGGAACGCCTGTGCTTGCGGGGTCGTATACCGCGGAAGGCACGCTTCCAGTTGTGAACAAACTCATGATCGATGTGGTGATCACCAATTTTGGTGCGTGGGGTATCGCGATCCTCGCCAACAAGCTCATGCTCGGGTACGTTTACCTCGACACGAAGTGGACGGAAAAGAACGAATTCCTTAAAATGCTCGACACTCCTGTGCCTCAGTGGGTCACGTGCATGGATTTGGACGTCAAAAACGCCATTATCATCGGCGACAAACTCTACTGCAAACCGAGCATGCTCGCGCTTCTTGGCTTTTGCACTGTCCTTGTCAAAAACAAATATTCGGCAGGTGTCGTGGTCGTTCCTTCGAGCGCTCGCAGCATCCTTGGCTCGGCTCGCAAGGGCGACAGCTCCAACACCCGCAAGACCGATAACTCGAGTGCCCGCAAAGGCGACTCCGACGACACCCGCGGTTCCGTGCGCATGGAGACCGCCAAAAGAGGACCCCCGCAGCCGTTCCTTGTAATATCCATCTACGACCTGCTTCCTGCCATTGCCAAGCCAACTATGTCGCCTTGGGCCTACATCCCTCGCGTGCTAGGTACGATCGAACACAACACGTTTGTCCCCGCCAAAAGCGCCACACGCCTCGAGAAAAATCTCACGTACGGCTACTCACGGGGTGATTGCTGCGGCTAGTTCCCATCTCTTACCTGCATTCCACTACTAAATAATCGAACCAGACCCTGCATTCCTGCCTCCAACGTCTCAGGTGGGGCATCAGTCCTCTGGGGGGCATCAATTCTCTGGGGGGCATCCGTAGGCGTTCCTTTTAACTTGGCGCCATATTTTTCCAGGGACCCGAGAAATATTTTTCTCCACCCCCTACTGCATCCTGCAGTGTTCCCAACTCTAAAGGGTCCCGGTACCCCTTGACGATGCCAGCCCCCTACAAATAAAATGCTTTCCCACCCACTCAATCGTCATGAATTTCTTGTATGCAATAGAATCATTGACCGTTAAGACTATTTTTGTATCCTAGCATGCATGGCCCATAAGCACCCAAAGCGACTGCACACCACAGCGCCGAGCACAGCCATCAAAATTGTTGTAGGTCTCTGCATCGCGCATACGCTGCACCCATCAGCACGCATCGATTGACGTCGTTTTCGGTAGAATGACATCTTAATGTATTTGTTGATAATCACACTATTTCATTTCCACACTAAATACATGATGAAGATTATTGGTCAAGAGAATGCATTGGCCAGGAGCGACTCGGGTTTGGTGGCAGACACAAGTGCATTTGTGTGCCAAGTGAAGATCCGCTTTTGCCGGCTAAGCTAAGAATCCGATATGTTGGTCCCGAAAAAGAACCGTATTGCCGTCTACTCGTACCTCTTCAAGGAGGGTGTCATGGTCGGCAAGAAGGACTACGCCCTTCCCAAGCACGGTGAGGTCGATGTGCCCAACCTCCAGGTCATCAAGCTCATGCAGTCGCTCGTCTCGCGTGGCTACGTCAAGGAGACGTTCAACTGGCAGTGGTACTACTGGTACCTCACGGCCGAGGGCCTTGAGTACCTCCGCGCCTACCTCCACCTCCCCGCCGAGATCGTCCCTGCCACGCTCAAGAAGCCTGCTGCCCGCCCTTCGCGCCCCCAGGCTCCTTCGGCGTACGGCCGCAAGGACAAGAACATGGGCCCCGCCGGTGACTTCAACCCCGAGTTCCGTGGCCGCCAGGATGGCTACCGCCGTGAGGCCGCCAACTAAGCGCCTTTGACGTAATCTCACCATGTCGGATTCCCCGCTTTTATGTTGTGTTGCGATGACAGCCTTAAACGCTTTTCGATGATTGACCTCACGAAGAGGCTGCCAAAGGGAAGCCAAACTTTCGCATGTGTCTCCATGTGCCTGAGGATGTCGACTAAAGTCGAATGGTATGTGTACATTGACATGGCTCCTGAAATGAAAGTTGTCTCGTGCGGGGCGAGGCTCTACAGGCAGAATGGCAATAGGAAGTGAGTACACGACTCGCCATGAACAAACTAAACAAGCACGACTGCGATTCATGACGGAGATAGCGATCGATCTCGTCTCAGCGAGTACGCGAGCATTGCTTTGTGAACAACTACGTGGTGGATCTAGCATGAAGTCATTTCGGGACCGGACGTGTATTGAGGACGCCAACACTATAGCTTATAAGTGCATGACATCTCTTAGACAGCACTTGTCCAAACCAAGCCTAGCTTCCGATCACAGAGACCATCAAAGTGAATAAATAGATAATAGTGGTGCCAAAACAGAAGTATTGTTTAACTACAAACGTAGTGCAACCAAGACCCCAGTGTGGTGCCGGGTAGGAAGACGCTAATGCGCCACCTAGCAACGTCGACCAGTTGTTTAACGGTAGCGGCGGAGCGAGGTGGTGTTGCGGCGCTTCCAGTTGGCACGGCGCGACGAGCCGATGATCTTGTTGGCCTTGTGGCCACGCTGGCGGAGGCCACGGGCCTGGCGGCCAGCCGAGGTGAGGCCACGCTTTTCGCGGCGCTTGTGGACGGCGTTGACGATCCAGTTGATGCGAGCATCGCGGCGGATGGCCTTGTGCGAGTGGTCGACGAGGATGACCTCGAAGTACTTGTACGTGGCATCCTGGTTCACCCAGTACGAGTTGAGCACACGGAGGTTCGTGAAGCGGGCACCGGCGCGCTCCTCGGCAACCGAGCGAAGGTTGCGGGCGAACTTGAGCTCGTTGATACCGTGGTGCTTCGGCTTACCGTACACAATACCCTTCGAGTTGGGGCGCTTGCGGCCACCGCGGCGGACGGCGACGCGGACAGCGACGTAGCCCTGCTTGGCCTTGTAGCCGAGGCGGCGGGCCTTGTCGAGGCGCGAGGGGCGGACGAGGCGGTACACGACCGGGAGCTGGCGGTACTGCCAGGCGCGGACACGGTTCAAGAAGCGGAGGACATCCGACTGCTTGCGCTTCCAGAGCTCAGCCATGTACTTGTAGGCACCCATCTTGTTTGTTTTGGCGTTAAAACGATACTGAGTATGACCGCTCCATCGGATTAGAATGGTTGGTCTGGAGCTTTGATCTGTCATAAATATGGACAAACAAAGTTGCATACAAATATCAGGTATTGCCGTCATATTTTTATTTTGAAGTGGCAGGGCGACATCGGATTGGACAAGATTTGAGCCAATGAGAAGCCAGAAATGACCACCATTGGTCAATCGAACCCGTCAACGGACTGGGACAGACACGGCAAATCCGTTCATCAGCTTTTCCTAGGCGACTATTGTATCAAGACTGTCAGACATCATGGCGCCGGTTGAAGCTGCTGGGCTTTAGAGTGTGTGGTCTTGGCAGTGACGCTTATTGTGTTTAATGCAATGAGCCGCGCCCCGATGGCGTTGTGTTGCTACTGCGTCAAATCATTGAGCATTGTTCTCCCTGCCAAACATTGTTTCATACCGCTTCGTAGCTCCGTTTGCTGCCCTTGAAGAATTACCAATATAAAAGCATTACTGTATCGAAATTGAAAGCTGCCTTTGTATCGTTGTGCCGCCTTAGCTGCATTGCAAGAGAGCAAGGTTGCGGCCCTCTCGTAGAGATGGCGGTGACGTCGCCATTTGGGAGACTTTATAGTTGCAAGTGGCTTGCCGTGGCAGTCGCCAACGACGATGTTCGCATCGTAGATCACGACGGATTGATGCGTAGGGCCGCCTGTCAAGTTTTGCACAAAGTAGGAGCCGTGGTCGACAACGAAGTCACCCATCGTTTTGAATGGCGCAGCGCACTTGCCAGTGGGGCAGCTCCCCTCGGTCGTCGTGGCCATGAATCATGCCGAGCCGCGGGTGAAATCGTCGGCCCTCCGCGAACGATAATGTCATGGTTTTGACGAATAAATCGAACAAGTTGACACCTTCGTAGCAAGAAGAGCGTGAGATAGGGCGCTGCAATGCTTGCAAAACCTGGAAGAAGCCTTTTATACGACTCAGTGTTAGACAAGCATCGCTCGCGAACCGCCAACAAAGACAATGAAGTTTGCTGCTGTGGATGGTCGGATACGCTAACATGAGGGACATACCAGTACGTGTTTCATGTCAAAGGTCTTTGCAAAGCACACAAGATTTGTATCGGATGATATCGTATTTAACTTATGAAGTTGCCTAATTCTAAGTGACTTAAAACTTGAGAGCGCCATGGTTGGGCATGTACTTCTCGTGGTTGCCGTCAAGAGCGAGGACGCCCTCCGAGCGGAGCTTGGCGTACACATCGCGCTCGTACTTGGTGAAACCCCACTTCTTGGAGCCAAGGACCTTCTGGCGACCAGGGAACTTGAACTTAGCACGGCGAAGGGCCTCGACGACGGCAGGGCCGAACGAGTCCTTGGAGCGCACCGAGATAATGGGCTGGCCAATGGCGACGCGGGCGGCAACACCGGTGGGCTTGCCGTAAGCGTGACGCATACCGGTCTGGAGACGATCGGCACCGGCGCACGAAAGCATCTTGTTGATACGGAGCACCTGGAAAGGGTGGCAACGGATGCGCATGTGGAAGTTATCCTTGCCGCAGAACTTGGTC
Source organism: Achlya hypogyna (assembly GCA_002081595.1). Classification (NCBI taxonomy): domain Eukaryota; phylum Oomycota; class Saprolegniomycetes; order Saprolegniales; family Achlyaceae; genus Achlya; species Achlya hypogyna. The sequence goes on from JNBR01000501.1 coordinate 20,710, forward strand.
AAGTAGCGGTTAGCCGAGATACGGGCGGCTTCAAGGGCCTCCGACGAGAGCTGTTCCTTCTCATCCGACACCAAGTGGCACACGAAGGGGAAGGCATCGACCGACGCCTTCTTGTTACCGACATCGTAGATGCGGATCTTGGGGTCCGGCACACCACGGCAGTAGCGGGACTTGATGAACGGCTTCTTGTTCTGGAAACGGTAGCACTTGGCAGGACGGCGACCCATGGTGTCTTAGAGCAAATACGATACTGATGGCGGCCGGATACCGCGCCACAACTAACATGTTGCTTTGGGCTGCGCTCCAACCATTTTTGTCGCAACCTCTCAAATCGGATGCATGCGTGCCACGAAAATATCGGTTTCTAGAGTATAGTTTTTCGATTGACCAATCACCGCTCCGTCTGTGTGTATGTGCTGCTATTTTTATACCTCTGACCCCAGCCCTAGCGGTATAGTGAACGTGAGCTGAAATGAACATTGATTTTTGAGCATTGAATTGAAGCGTGGGACATAGTGCAACAGTGTACAACATTAAACGGGATGCATAAAAATAGCGAGGTGGTTTATTGTAATTTAGATCTGGGACGTGCTGCAACCGACATACAAACATCAAGTTTATAACGGAATGCACCACCAACGGCGTGTTTCAGTGGTAAAGAGTATGTACTGTGATCTTGTTCTGTTGTCGTCTTCGCGAAGGGGTCGTTCGTGATGGAAAAAGATATCGAGAGAAATTACAATCGCATGTGGCGAAATGAATTCGCAGCAGGTCGGGTGTCGGCGTCATGATTGCTGGAGAGATTTCGGCGATTGTTGAGCTCTGGTAAGGCAACCGCTTCCTGTGTCTTCTAGCCGAAATAACGAAGGCAATACGGACTAATGTGATTGAGGCACGGTGTGATCGAGCCACTGGAGCCGCACATAAGCTTATCTGGTAAATCACTAAACTTATTTCGACTCCAATCATGCCATACATTGCCTCACAGCAAAACCCCTGGGTCCACAATTGCGTAGTGCGGGTCGAATACGGCAGCTTAATGCCCAGTTTTACAGATCAGAAGGGACTAATGATCCCGCCTTGCACAATTATCTTGGTTACAGCACTACAAGCTTTGTGCGCACCGGTGGTGCACTCGTTTTCTTATTAAAATAGACCCTGGTCGCGTTAGCAGTGAAGGTACCTTGGTGGTAATACGAGCCACGAATTCCGCCATCACTACACAGTTGTCGAGATTTTGCCAAGCTGGTCAATTGTCCTTGTCTCCAGGCAAGCCAGTGCCCAGCTGAACTACAGGCGTGCAGGATTTCAACTCATCAAGATCGGGCACATGACGGTCCTGTGGAAAATGACTTGAAAAAGTTTTCTTTCCTGGCCCCAAGTGCCTGTGCTCAGGACCAAGAACTTTAAATAAAGTAATGTCTCTACAAACTAGTGCTTTCTGTCCGCGCATATACTGGGATGCATCCTGCAGCGACTTCAGCTTTGATTGTTTGGATCTTGACAATGCATTCGCGGATAGTCTTGAGCGCTTCGTATAGTCGTGGGTCTGCGACGTCGGATTCGGGGTCGTCATACGCTGTAACTTCGTCCTTGGACCCAATGTCTTCATCTTCCGGAGTCGATGTTACCGAATGCAGCTCTTCTGGGCGCATGCTGATCAAAATCGTGTTGGTCATGCTCTCGGTAGCATTGGCGCGAAGCGAGACGGGTTCGTCGTCGTGGAGCTTTCGTGTACTTTGGGGATGCAGTGGTGGGGGCTGATAGATTGGATCTCGCGGCTCGTTGGACTGGAAAAGTCGCCCGATGAGCGAGACCCGTCGTCTCAGCACCTCGTGGGACTGCGGCAGTGCGGCTTTGGCCAGCGGCGAGCGGTTCAGCGAGAACGGAGAGCTGAACTTTGTGAACGACATGGAGACGAAGATGGAATGGCTGCTGACGGTAAAAGCAATAAAGGCGGGTCGATTTGTGTGCCGTCTGACTTTGCATTTGCAATTGAATTTGATTTGTAACAGTAGTTTTTCACTGCGTGTGAATCACTTTGTATTCGTGTGAGAAAAGTGATATTTGTTGTGTTCCAAATGCTTGGCAGGCAACGCTGTCGGCCTACACATAGCGCGCTGCACGTGGTGCGTTTGAACTCTTTCAAATATAAACTCCAGATTTGGTACGAAGGCGCCTCACAAGAGCGGTATGTGATATCAATGTTTTTACAGAAAGACTCTTCAAACGCAATGCATTTGGACACATTTGGACACATTTATCACAAAGGTTTCGCACTTTCCACACGGCATCCAGATATCCAGGTGGAGGGAATAGAACAGCACTGCGCCCCGCACCTCTGAGGCCCAGGCTCGAAACCAGATCGAGCCACTTCGGGAACAGCAGTAAGTATACAAACGTTTGTGAGCAGCTACAGCTCGTGATAAAAGATATTTCTTTCGAGTGCATGTGATCATGCAGAGTTTTTCTGTATTTGATTATCATTTATCACACCGTGGTGACGTGTTATTGTTGGATAAATTGGAGTGATAACTTACAGTTCGAAATATCAATCATAGCTAGGAAAGAATGCTCAGCATTGCATGGCTCTCTCACCAACTGCTCCGTAATTCTCTTCCACTAGTATCAATGCGCCTCTGATGTATGTGAAATGCCTCATTGCCAGCTTAAGACATAAACGCTTTGTTTGGGTCAACGTCCTGAGCCCGAGTGTTCATGGAAAGCCGAAAACGCAAATGCCTTATAGTCTGATTAAAGTAAAAGGGAAATCCGTGGCTCGACGTGTCGACACTGCGATTTTCGTTGCCTTGATTGAGTCAGGGTGCGAGTAGCACGTTGGTACCAAGAGGGGACGAATGCTCCATGCTTGAGGTTTGCGCTCAGCCACACTGGCAGGTCATAACGTATTGAGCAATAGCCACGATGGTGCACGGTTGCATTTGCGCCAAATCGAGCTCGATCTCCTCTGAAAACCATTCCGTCGTGGATTCGTATTGCGCGATCAAGCACACGAGACCTTCGAGGGCGTCGCTTGAGAGCTTCGTGATCTGCATTACGAGTATCGCCAACGTATCGCGGGTGTGACAGGGAAATGTGCCCTGTGCTTGACTGATGTAGTCGTCGTCATGAAAGCTCTCTGGGCTATATAGGTTTTCGGTGTCGTAAAGGCTATTGTGGGCGGGGCACGTGAGCATAACTGGAAGATCGGGAAAACACAAAGTGAGACCCTACTGCAACTTGCCCATAGCAATCCGACGCGGCAATTGGTTGTCACGAAGTCGAATGATTGTACTTTGAAATAGCGAGTGATGGTACCTTGGAATTAGTTAAATGAACGCTCGCAAGATTTCTCGCAGAAGATGCAATGCTCTCATCGACACCTCGAGCGACAATTGCACTGAGCTACGAAGTTTCGTGATCTTGGCGTATTGCACAACTACTTTAATGGAATTTCTTATGATAAATTTCTTGCCAACCTTTGTGCGAAAGCAGGTACTGCTACTGACTTGAAAAGCAATCGACTTTGCGGTGACCTTTGTCATCACAATGCACCAGCACGCGGAACAATCATCCCCCGTCAGCACAAGACAAGTATTATATATTTATCTTCTACCTATGTCATATATCTGAGCGACAGTGCAATGCACATATTTCTGCCTGATGACACTGTCGTCCAGAAGCACCCTGTTCAAAATAGCCGACTTGACATGGAGCATTATGTATAACAACCAACAAGTAGCATATCACGCGATGAAGACGAAGAGCTGGTCTTGGTTGTCTTTGTAAACGTGCGCTTCGGGATTGTTGATGAGGCTAAAATCACACTTTTCCATTCGCGCGTCACCGCCGTCAGAGATGGCCAGGCAGGCATCTGTCCAGATCTTATTGCGAATCAACGTCGCAACTCTGCCAGTGGAATAAGTCCACGCCTGGGTGGGGCTACGAACGTTGCACGGCTGACCACCGAAGACACGAAGCCCAGTGCCTCCTCCGCCCACATACTGGACCTCAAGGCACCGGTCGTCCTGGACATTACGGAGCATGTCTATGGACGATCGCGACGACATGATCACTTCCCACGCGTGGCCACCGCGACAGTCATCACAGCGCGTGTTGACGACGCTGCCCCAGGTTGTCATCCAGGCATCGATGAGCTTGACCTCGGCACATGGAAACATGTCATCCCATCCCTCAGGGGAGCCGAGGCGTCGGCGGTGAATCGGGCAATGATGGTTCGGAGGCACCCAACGACCGCGCTGGATTCCCCACTGAGCTCGCGGAAACCGATCCTTGACCGTAAATTCGATGGTCTCGGCTCCGCCCTTGTGGAGTGCCGTCGCGTTATGGTTACTCGAGACGTTGAGAGCGACGGCACCAGTAGCGATGAGAACAAGTGGTGTGAACTTCATAGGGAAAGTTGATTTGTGGGCTTCGGTTAGCGAGTCTTTTGTCGTATGTATAGACACCAACTGCGAGATGGGATCCAACTCTCCGTCGATACAACGACACTGTCAAAACTCATGCTGTGCAAAGCCAGGTCAGGTGCCGGACAAACTTGGGCACCAATGCGTTGTATCTCGTGCACTTAAATAGGAAATCATTTCTGAACTGTGTATCACTGTGGCGTGTATGGGGCCGATTCACTGATGCCGAACGACTTATTGCCAATGAACCAAGTCGCAACCCGAGATTCAACAACAGTACAATTCGTCGTATGCCCAGCAGCCCATTTATCCCCAAGTTTCTCGACTTACGCGTGCATATTCCCTGGGCATTCAAGTGTTCAACGATATATCGAGTTGGCAAGCCTCAGCAAGGCGGTGTATGATTGCAACACATAAAAATATGTTGCCCAGATTGATACACCCCAGATATGATCAGATGGACAATGTGCGAGACCAGCTAGCAACGCGACGCTCCATCCTCGCGACACCACGTTTACCACTGCAGCTGGGGAGGGAAGTGCCTGCTCTCTTATTGCGTCTCTCAACATCCTGAAAAGGAACAATATGAGTCGGCACGACGGTACCGTAGAGATGTGCACTAACCGGTATCTAACACGTCAGTATGCTTGATAAATTGTGCACCGTGAACGGCAGGATCACCTCCCGCAAGTTTTTTTCGCGAAGTACGCGACGTAATTGCGCCCCGGAGGCTTGGGTTGAGCATGATGGTCAACAAATTGCACATGGTACTGCTCGTTGCGCTCCTCGTACGGCCATAACAGTGGCGCCGAGGTCGAGTATTGCACCCTCTTCGGCACACGACACATATAGCACGGTTATAAAGTATCATCGCAGTGATGTGGATGCCCATAATCAGCCATGAGTTGGTTTGGACTAAATTGCCACGACACCAGCCGCAAGGTGTGAAAGATAAAAATGACCTTCCCAAGGCAGAAACACTAATGGACCGTTGGCTGGGATGGAAACTAATAAATGTCAGGCTCGTTGTGTCACACTAAAACTTGCAGATTAGTAGCATCGTAGATCACACAGGTGAGCTGTGGGCGCTGATACAGGACCCCACAGATTGGGCTGCAGGGCGACCAGAGCTCGACGAACGGTCCCTCCGACCCACGGCGCTAGCGCATCTGACGCGGGAGAGGCGTCGCCAGCCGCAGGGAAGTGTCGAAAAACAATTTGGCTGGCTTCAAGAGCGCGCTGTACCCGCCGCTAAGAGTAGTTTTCTCCAGCGCTCGGTGCAAATACGTGAATCACACAGGCGAACGAGCACTTTATACCTCAACATGGCGCTACTACACTAGGTTCACTCCACGAGCGATTCTGGGCACATGCGGGTGTTTCTCGCTTTGGCTCGAATGGAACACTCCCGCCTTCAGGGTGACGCAAATTGTGCATCGATGAACTTGACAGCACGCACTGCGTACTAAGATGACCCTATTCTGGACATACTATGTACTCAATTCACCAACCACCATATCACTGCACAACTTGCTTCGTCAATGGTTTCTTCCCGCAATCAAAGCAGATTTTACTGCAGTAAGATGGACAAGACGTTGAGGCACAGGTATGCATCTAACGATCAACAACTAACAACGAGTACAGAAGGACCGGAATTAACACACAATACTGTTTTGTCTTTGCCCAAACAAAGCATGCGTCGCACCGACGACGCGGCCCTACGTCGCGCGCTCGAATATATGAGTCACGACCCCTGGTCCGCATGATTCCTTGTTTCACGCTAGTCTGTCAGCATCCTCGCCAGCCACCTAGGGCCGAATCGTCGAAATCGCCGCCTGTCCGTGTGCGCCTTGGCATGGAAAGACCACAGCCGGCTTCAATATGATACACTCAATTCAACAACAACAAAACACCGAACAGTAAGCAACACTTTAAACAGTCGGGGGGGTTGTCAACTGCTGCGCCATTTGCGTTAGCGGCCTTGAAACGATTGAGGAGTTTCAAATATAGTCTGGTAGTGTACTCGGAGGCCGTCATTACAAACCATTCAGCTGTTGCAAAGCGCGCATGACAATTTGATGCCCGAATCGGCCCAGCCTCCGCGCAAATCATCGAAGACGCGGCAGGGAACGCCCAGAACGCTCGCGTTGCACAAGTATGTTGGAGGCGATACCATCAAAGTTTCGTTCAACCGTCGGTCTCTTGCCATTTGTGCGCTCTTCGTCCTCAACCTTGTGCTTACGCCCTTGGTGGCATACATTTTCGAACCCTTTTCATGGGCATCCTCAGACAGCTACTTTGGCTCGCTTCCGCACTCGCCATCACCCCGCTGGTCGGCCACTGTGGTTGTTGATATGCAAGCGCTGACACCGTTCACCGCAACCAATGCATCCTTTTACGCCATGTCTGTGCCCATCGATGACCACGCCTGTTCGTTTGCTTTGCTGCCGCGGGTCCCGGGGGTCATATACTTGCCCAAAGACTTTGGCCCGCGACTCTTGTTCGACTTGTGCACCAATGTGACGTTGAACCACATAGCGCGGGCGTGGACGGTCACCGCACTGTCGCGGCCTGTGTCTGTGTCCGTTGCGTGGTCCACGCAGTCGGAAGTCGTGTACCTCCATGTGCTTCCTGGTGCGTCGGAGATGTGGGTACTTCTAAAGCTGATTTGGCGACTCGTACTCTGCATGTACATTGGCAAAGTCCTGCACACCAGGTTCTTTCGCCACGTTTACCACCTGTACGAAAATCTGGATTTGTACCCTCTCAGTGAGCGCTCCAAAGGCATCAAACGCTACGAAATTCTTGTGGGTGATCCCACCGCGATCGTTGTGTCGGACCCTATTCTCTGCGCTGGGTTTTGCTTTGACGTGCTGGCTAGCGCCGACCATACGCTGCAAGCTGTGACACGTGTGTTGCACCCATCCAGCACCGGCAACTTTGTTTTGAGCTCTATCTATCTCAGTCGCCATGTGTGGTTTTCATACGCAGCTCTACTTGTCTTGCACTCGGTGCTGAAGCGATACCGCGTGCTGCATTGGTGCGTCGCGCAGTCGACGACGATTCTTGCCATCGTCGTGACAGTGCTCTTAAGCGCCGTCGCCAACATTGCGTTGCGCTGGTACCCTCTAGTTGGTGTTGTCAACTCGCTATTTTGCATCTTTACGACGCCGGTGGGAGGCGATTATTTCAACGTCGAAGCCTCACCGGCTCTGCTGCTAACATACGCGATGCTGTGGACCGTGCCTGTGCTATTGGGCCGCCGGGCACCCGAACCACGACCGGACGCACCAGAACTTCCTATGATGTTTCGCAGCGTCACCTCCATCATGAGTGCCGGTCACCAGCAAAGAAGTATACCCCTTGACATTCTCTCACTGGCTCAAGCGGCGCGGCAGCCGTCTGCGACACCAATTCCTGCGCTTAACCCGAATGTACGAAATGACATTTGACAGGAACATCATTACTCATGCCTACGAACGGGTAGGACGACCATATTCTCGCCAAATTTGCATTCAACGACTGGAAACAAATTATGTGGTTGTGGCTTTGCTGTCCTCGGCAACGCAACGACGCCGGTACGACAAAAACGTAACTACCAGTGTTATGGATGATTGATGACGGCTAGACTTTTGTACCGGAGGATCCATCTATCGATTATTCGAGATGGATCCCTCGCACCAAACGCTTGCAACGATAAACCACCGCGGAACTGACTGCTACGTGTACTCGTACATAGCAGCAGATCAGCTTGCAGATGTGGCGCGCGTTAGCCTGCTCGGCCGCCTCGCTATCAAGGGTGCCCGTCAGCAGCGCAAGATTGCTGTGCAAGCGAGAGGCATGCGCGACAGTGTCCATGGAAACGTTCAGCGCTTTGCCGTTGGCAGAGTGGTGCTTCGAAAACCCACCGAAAAAGATGAAAATGGAAGTGCCGGGCTCATCTTCGGCGCCCGAAATTCGCCATGGGTTGAGTAAGTTCGTATATTTCAATGGCACTTTTTTCTAGCTTTTCACTGCACATGCATGGATGCATAAGCCTGCCAGCTTATGGCTTACAATAGATTAAAATGGATGCCGGCTATGCGAGGACACTCAATGAAGCGCACAAGACGAGATTGTATGATGTATGTCATTCAGGTTTAAGTTCTGACGTAGTGACATCATAGGAGACCATCTACTTTTGATCGACGGTACGCTGTTTTACTGCCGGCGCACCGAGATGGCGCCGGCAACGGTAATCCGGCCGGCCAGAATCGACTTGACGTTGCACGCGCCGCCGTTGACCGTGAAACCGGCGCAACGGGGCTCCGCCGCACAGGCGCCGCAGCACTCAGCGAGCTGGCGCTCAATGGGGCCCGAGACGCCAAAGCGCATGATGTCGTTGCCGAAATAGTCGATGTTGGACTCCGACGCACCGCACTCGGCTTGCATCAAAACAGAGGTGGCGTCATTATTCG
>JNBR01000502.1:0-39130 GCA_002081595.1 Achlya hypogyna
AAAAATATTTGCAGGAAAGCACTTTCAACGTATAATTTAGGTCATTCGTATTTAGTAATTACTGTATTTTCATTGGAAAGTGACTGGGATCTTCAGAAGTCGATCGTGATTGGTTGAATTTAACAGTGTTTTAGCATATATAATCCTTTTACAAATATTAAATGAATTGTATTGGCCTACCACGAACTGGTATACAAATTTGCTGTTGTTTTGGACCAATAATTTGTTTTTCGTAGTTTGCGGATGATGCGATCCAAAAGTTCAAGTTGAGAATCACATCCATGCTCCGCAAGGCGACCAAATCAGCCGACGTCGTCGTTGTAGGCGCCGGCGTCGCGGGCTGCTCAGCGTTCTATGGTCTCGCCAAACGCAACCGCAACACCGCGCAGCGCGGAGCACCCTCGGACTTTAAACCGATGCTCCTTGATGCCATGTCGCCCATGTCACTCACCAGTGCTCGCGGCTCATTCCAGTACCGCAACTGGTGGCCGAACCCGGGTGAAGAGACCATGATGCGTCTGGTGTCGCGCTCGATTGATCTCATGGACGATTATGCGGAGGAGATTGACCTCAACCGCAACGGGTACCTTTTCGCAACCCGTCATGAGGCCCAAGTCGCTGTCTTCCGGGCACAGGCCGTTCGCCATGCTGCGCTCGGTGGTGGGAGCTTTCGTGAACACGAAGGTTCGATCTCGAGCTACAATCCGTCAACGAAGGCGATTGATCGTCTTGATGGGTGCGATCTGATTCTTGGTTCGGACAGCGTTGCGGAGGCATTTCCTTCGCTTGCAGACTCGGGTGCTGTTGCTGCTCTGCACGTTCGGCGGGCAGGGTCGCTCAACCCGTTCAAAATGGTTTTCCTTTTCTTCGTTGGTGTACCAATGGACAATCGGTAGGGCAACTACCAGTTGACCAAGGCGACCGAGTACTGCCCCAAGGCCCAGGTGCTGCGGGGCAAAATGACGGACGTTCACGCCACAGGTGGCCGTATTTCCGGCATCACGGTGGCCATGGACAACGGAGACAAGCACTTTGTGGCCACAAACCGGCTTGTATTGGCGCCCGGACCAATGTTGCAGCAAACACTCGACCTGCTCATGAAGAAAAACCTTCTCGCCGCCTGCTTCCCCGTTCATCACGAGCTCCATGCACGTGTGGTCTTCGACGACCCAAAGCGCATCATGGCCCGCACGGCGCCGCTCACGTTTGACATGGATCCCATCGGGCACCTTCCCGTACGAGTCGTCGATCTACCGTACTAAAGTTGGGTAGTTCGGCCCCGAGGAGATGATCGAGAACGACGCCCTGGCACACGCCGTATTTCCGGGAGGTTCGCGGATGCAGTGGACAGCAGAGGCTGGATTTGATCTGGTAGGCGTTCACGTCCGGCCCTACGGCGACGACAAGGCGCTGGCGGTGTGGACGTATGACACGACGTTCGTAGAGCCCGTGTTTCCCATCCAGAAGATCCTCGACCCTCGGTCGCCTTCGCGGATACTTGACGTAGCTAACATCGCTGACGTAGCTATGGGGAGATCTGCATGAGAGGGCTCACCCGCCTCTTTCCCCAAATGAGCTCGTACCTCCAGGATCCGCACGTCCTCGCCTCGATACAGGTGGCTGCTCCTCCACCGCTGGCGATTGACGCTCCGAAGGTGGACGGTGGCTACTACTGCAAGATGCCCGACAACATTCCGCTCATCGGCGCTTTTGCCGAGAGTGTCGATGGGCTCTACTTCCAAGCAGCAATGTCCGGTGTTGGCCTCATGTACGATGCGTGCTTTGTGGCACCTGAACATTCATCATTGCTGGGCAGGTCGAGTGCGGCCTCAGGGGAGCTTCTGGCAGCCACAGTCATGGGTGATGTGCAGTACCAGGACAGCGCAACGCCGCTGCCGTTTGCAAGCTATGCGGACGCCCTGTCCCCCAACCGATTCCAGGACTCGTCGTACCTCGAATCCATCGCCGGCATGCAGACGAGCGGACAAATGTAATCAACGAAGCTCAAAAGGGCTACCTCGGCATATAGCGAGGGTTCCTATGGTGATCTGACACGGGGTCGCCACCCCATCTTTCGCACCGTTGATACAACGCTAGTTTTGGGGCTCTTCTCGTTGGACGCCGGTGTATTGGCAAGTCACACTGCCTCATGTACATTCTTTGAAAACTGCTTTGCGTATGCCGCCCTCAGGTTGTCCTGGGGACCATACAACTTGAAATGTGTCTTTTCGGGTCGATTTGGCGACAGCTAAAGTCCCGGACCCTCGTCACTTCACAGTGAGCCCACGGGATGCTTCCGGTCGCTCGAGTCTGCATCTACACGCGTGAGCATTTCAAACGCCTGGACAACGAGTGCCACGTTGTCGATTTGGTGTATCGCTGACTCAAGTGTCCACGCCCGAATGCGAATGCGATAGCTTCGGCACCGGAGGCTTCTGCTTCAGTAAGGGGGTGCACCGATCAAATTGGCCTTCACTGGCCCTTGACAAACGCATCGTCCCATTGTAGTACCTACGCTGGCGTCCAGCCCGAAACCATGAAGTGCTCCGCAACCATTTGGGTTGACGTCTGATGCATTTGCAGGAGCAAATGGCGGTGCCACGAAAAACCAATCAGCGTGACGGATGGATTGGACCAATGAGATTTCGAGGCAAGAAGTGCAACATCGTCGCCAAACTGTGGGACTCGGTGCGAAGTTCAAGTGCGGCCAGCCACAAGTCGAGTGACACCAGCCATGATGCAGCGCCTCCTCCGCCCCGCGCGAGCCTTCTCGACGGCCGCGAATGCTTCGTGCGTGACCCTGGAGAAGCAAGGCACGATCGGCATCCTCCGTCTCAACGACCCCAACCGCCTCAATGCGCTCACGGCCGACATGGGCGACCGCGTTGAAGGTAATCGGTTGGCGGCCACTTTGCCTGCTCACGTGAAGCTAGAGCTCGTGCAAGAAATCGCGGCGCGTGCGGACGAGTTCTCTGCGATTGTGCTCACTGGCGAGGGTCGCGCGTTCTCAGCGGGTGGCGACTTGGATTTCCTCACGCGCCGCAGCCTCGATACCCCGACGCGCAACAGGTACGAATATCCTTCACTTCCCCCGGTGGACAATCGCCATAGCGTTACCATGCGCAAGTTCTATGGTCGCTTTCTTACGCTCCGTTCGCTGCCCGTCCCGCTGATCGCGGCGCTCAACGGCCCCGCCATCGGCGCCGGCATGTGCATTTCGCTCTTCGCCGACGTTCGTGTGGCTGCCAAAGACGCTAAGCTCGGCTTCACCTTTGTGCACCTGGGCCTCCACCCTGTACTTCTTCTCCAAGCCCTCCGTGGATCTAAGAATCTTGTACTCCAGGGCATGGCTTGCACGCATTTTCTACCGTCGCTCATCGGACCGGAGAAGGCCAACTACTTGCTCATGAGCGGCAAGGCATGATGCACCTCTCGGCCTCCCTAACACAACGACAGGTCATTTCGGGCGAAGAAGCCCACCAGTATGGTTTGGTCTCCAAGGTCGTTGACAAGGTAGCTCCTCGCATCCTGGAGCACTCGGGATCGACGACGAATTGCAGGAGGACGTCGTGTTGGAGGCCATCAAGATCGCTCAGGAAATGACGTCGGGCTCATCGGTGGCGACGCGCAGCCTCTTGCGTTCGCTCCGCCTTAAACAGGCAAGGTCTTATCGCCTTAGACGACGTTGAGACGTTTTGGCAGGACGAAGGGCTGGAGCGCGCGCTTTGGCGCGAGGCTGACAGCCAAGCCAACTGCTACGCGACGGCCGACTACCGTGAGGGTGTGGACGCGATCAAGACGAAGCGCAAACCCCACTTTCAAATGCTCGAACATTACAAGGAAATGTAAGCGCCTACCAATCGAGATCGGCCATCGGCTCTGTCTTTTGCTTTCCGACGTTTTTGTGCCCCCACGGGCAGTGCCGGCACTTGAACCCGCAGCACGCGCGCTTCTTGAGGAACAGGCTCGTGAATACTGTGTAGCCGGACGCTGGGTCCACGTACTGGAGATAGCCACGGTCGCAAGCGACACGGTGCAGCAGGCGGTACCGCTCACCATCTTGCTCGTCCACTTCCATCTCGTCGATCTCGGCTAATTCCTCGGCCAAAGTCACATCTACCCGGAGGTCCTCGAGCGTCAAGGGCCTCGACGGTGCCCAGGACACCGCCGCGGGCGCGTCCTTCTCCGAAGTGGTCGCCTGCACGGGCGTCGGTGCCGGTTGCACGTCAGAGATAGAATGGAGACCACTCAGGACGAGGTGCCCATCGTAGCCGCCGTGCACATATACACTGTCGCCCAGCACCGCCGCACTGTGGCGGCAGCGACCGCTGGGAAAACTCGGCAGAGCCGTCCATTCCCGCGTCGTCAGGTCCAGCGCGTAGCAAGACGCGAACACCGTGGTGCCGCACACGTGCGACTGCCCACCCGAGAGGATGAGTCGGTCGCCAACGAGAGCGACGGCGTGGGAAGTGCGAGGCACAGGGATGTCGCCGGTGCAGTGCATCTGCTCCCACCACCGTGTATCCGGGTGCCACATCCAGACGTCGTTCACGGGGCCCTCACGCGTCGAGCCGCCGACCACCACCATGCAGTCGCGCCACCACACGGCCGCGTGGTCGGTGCGCGGCGCTGGCGCCGGCTCGGACGAGCAGTCGTGCCACGCCCACGTCGCTAGGTCCAGTACGTGCACATCGTTGAAGCGGGTGACTTTGTCCCAGCCGCCAAACAGCACGGCAAAGCCCCGCGCGTGGTCCACGACGAGCGTCGGGTTGCCACGGGGGGACGGCGGGGCGCCCGTCGTGCTGCCGTGGGTCCAACAGCGCGTGCGCAGGTCGAGCAGCTCCAAAATCGCCAGCGGGCGCAGCCCGGGCTGGTCCCAGCCGCCGAAGACCATTAGCACGTCCCGCCAGACAGCGGCCGCGTGGTTCGAGCGGGCATTCGGCACCCCGGCCTCGCCATAGACCGTCGAGCACGGCACACGGCGCCACGACTCTTTCGGCGTCCAGCGCCACACGTCCGCGGACCTCGCAGAGGTAGCGTCTTCGCCGCCCACTGCGTAAAGGGCCTCGGTGCCATGCGCGACGAGCGCGTGCGCGGCCAGTGACGGCCCATCAGCGTCAGCCGCCGGCCACGGGGCCGCCTCGGGCTCGGCCGGCGCCAAGAGCACAGGGCGGAAATGCGCCGCGAAGGCAGCGGGGTCACAGAAGCGAGGGCCCTGGTACTGCAGCACGTTCACGCCCTTGAGGTTTTCAAGCACCCACGGCTCTTGTGGGTGGAAGATTGCCGCGAGTAGCTCGATACCCTCGACGACCTGCGGCCCGGGGCGAGAGAGAACGCCGTGGTCGACCGCGTAGAGACGCGGCGGCGAGGCACGGAGCGCCGGGAGGTCCCAGAAGCCCTCTTGCGTCGCCAAGTGCGCCTCCATGTCGCGGACACTCTCGACGGCACTCCGACCGCAGCACGCGACGACGATCACGTCGGGTGCCGAGACTGCAACGTCGTTGGCCCAGCTCAGGCGACGGGGTGGGCACCCCGGCGTCGACGCGGTGAGTGCCTCCATCCCTCCCGCACGCTGGCGCATGTCAGGCAGCCACTGACCAGAGGCCACGAGCGGAAAGACGCTCTCAAGGCCTAGTACGCGAGGGCGCCGAAGGGGCGCCACGATGGCGGCCACGGCGTCCAGTCGCGCTTGCAGTTGTGCGTGTAGACGCGCCGCCCGGGCATCTTCGCCGACGACGCGGCCGATGGTCGTGACGGTAGCCAGGATGTCGGTGACGGTGCGAGGCTGGATGGCGACCGCCGTGTCGCGGGACACACCAGCGGCGTCGAGTGCAACAGCCACAGCGCTGTCTACGGCGGAGCACCGGGCGCACGAGTCTTGAGTGAAGACGACCCCGGGTGACACCTGCGCCAGCAGTGCCGTGTCGATCGTGTGCAAGTCGCGCACGCCTTGGGCGTGGAAGGCCTGCACCTGCGCCTCGATGGCCTCGGATGTAGTCGCCGTGATGAGGCTCTTGGTCAAGCGTGGGGTTCCGGCGACCAGGGACGCTGGCGCATCGCAAAACTCGCTGACTCCGCCGAGCTGCGCCTTCTTGTCCGCCCGGCGCGACCGCTGGGCCACGATCGTCTCGCCCGGCAGCGGCGAGTCCCAGATGGCTCCGAGAAGCTCTGTCGCACTGGGTTCAAAGGATGCAACGGTCATCGATCGCCGCGCGGTGGCAATAAGCGCAGTGGCGAACTCGCGGTGGGCGCCAAAGTGCAGGTGGCAGTAGGATGCGATAGTGCCGCCTTGCACGACGCCTTCAGGGCTTGTTGGTGCCCCAGGGCGCTCCATCCGAGTGGCGTATGCTGGGGTGTCGATTCCCCGGAGCCCCACGACGGTGCCCCGGGCATCAAGCACTTGCGCCGGCTCGCCGCGGTGCGTCATCTCAGAGAAGTGGAACTGCTGGCACGCGAGGCTCGTGCCTTCCGGCAGCTGCAGCAGCGCCGCCAGCGCCGAGCTCACTTGGGCGACGCAGTAGCCCATTGTCATGCGAGGCGTCATCGTCACATCGATGGGCAGGACGCCGACCATCGCGTGCGCGGTGCCGTCGTGAATCAGCCGCTGGGCGAGGTACATGAGACCACCGCATTCGGCGTAGACAAGGCGCCCGGAGGCGGCAAAGGCGTGTACAGACAACCGCATCGCCGCGTTCGCCTCGAGCGCGGCGGCGTGGAGCTCGGGGTATCCGCCGCCAAAGTAGAGCGCATGGACGTCGGGTACGCGAGCGTCGTGCAGGGGCGAGAAGAACTCGATGGTGCACCCCAGCTGCGCGAGGACGCGGAGGTTGTCGGCGTAATAGAAACAGAAGGCATCGTCCTTGGCGACGCCAAGCCGAACAGGCGGTAGCGCAGGGAAGGTTTCTGCATTAGAGAGCGGTGGCGTCGGCGGCGGGGCCGACACCAGCAGCCGCTGCAAAGCGTCGAGGTCGAAGTGGCCCTCGAGAAGCCGAGCCAGGACTTCAATGTGGCCGCGGTCGCCGTCAGTTGGCATGTGTAGCCCCAAGTGTCGCTCGGGCACAGCTGCGCCGACAGTCTTTGGGAGGCAGCCGAGCACGGGCACGGCCGCTGTGAGGGGCGAGGATGCTATAGCGTCGCGAAGCCACCGGTCGTGTGCATCGCCGCCAATCTTGTTGAAGACGACCCCAGCGAAGACAACGTCGGGGTCGAAGGAAGCGTAGCCATGGACCATGGCGGCGACGCTACGGCCGATGCACCAGGCGTCGAGCACGAGCACGACTGGAGCGTTAAGCCATTTGGCGATCTCGGCTGAGCTGCCACCCTCGGTAGCGCCATCAGATCCATCGTAGAGCCCCATGCATCCCTCAATAACTGCAATGTCCGCGCCAGCGCACGCGCGATGGAACGTAGCGAGGACCTCGTCGCGACCCATCATGAAGCTGTCTAGATTGACGCTGGCCACCCCGCATGCTTGCGTGTGGTGCATTGGGTCGAGGAAGTCTGGTCCGACCTTAAACGGTTGCACGCGAACACCGCGCTTTGTAAGAGCCGCCATGATCCCAACGGCCACGGAGGTCTTTCCGACCCCGCTCGAGACGCCGGCGATCACCACCGCAGGTGTCGGCATGGGGATAAGCTGGAATGATGATCGGGTCCGAAATGATGATCAGCAATTTGCGCCTGCCTCCACCAATGCACAGTATGCCACTGCATCTCGACGATGGCAGGTTGGCAGCCGATCGATCCGAGATGTGGTAGCGAAAGGTAGAACTAACGCGCGTCTATTACTTAAAAGCCGAACGTCGTGGCAATCCGCTTGGCCTGCTCCCAGAATACAAAGGTGAAAATTGTGTGGGGCCCAAGGCGCAGGTAGTGGGCCGTCCAACCCTTGAACATGCCGCGGACGCCTTCGGCGCCGAACGTCTTGCTGAAGCAGTCGACGACGCCGTCGTAAAGCACGCCTTTGCCATCCACGACCTTCTGGCTGTAGAGCCTCGTCGAGACCACGTCGAACGGGTTCATCGCCGTCGTCACTGCGAGGCCTGTCACGAGGCTCGCTATGCATGCGCGTGAGTTCCGTTGCATCAAGGCATCGGCACACCGGCAAAGTGCGCTAAGACGCCGTCTTCGAGGAGGCCCGACGACAGCACGAGGTGCTTGGACGACGCGTACGTCGACATTTGCGCGGCCGATCCAACCTGCCGTGCGATGAGCCTGCGTCATTCGCACGACAAGGGGAATACCGCAACACGGGGGATGGCGCCGTTAATTCCGCGATAGAGGCCGCTGAAGCCGTCCTTGGCAACGATTTGCCGAAGCCCGTCGAACTGGGTCGAATGAGTCAAACGAAAGAGGTCGGTCGACCTACCGTGCCCTTGTAGTGGTACTGTGCGTTGATCGTTGTGGCGTTGCTCTGGGCTTGGAGCCGGGCCTTGACGAGGAAGAAGGGGCTGCCGAGCATCGCGCCAATCGCTCCGGACGTGGCCCCCGCGAGCATGTTGCGCGGTACGAACGAGTAGTGGTTCGGGTCTGTGGCGCCGTAGATCTTTTGCAGTGGCTCAAAGCCGCCAAGGCGCACACCGTTCATGACCGTCTAGAGACCCTTGTGAGCCCGTTGGAACTGGGGCTAATGAAACCTGATAGGCCATGCCAGCCACGAGACCACGTTGGATACCGCGAACGCCCTCGGCCCTGGCGATCGTGTAAAAGGCATGAAACGAGTTGCGGTAGACCGTGGGAGCGCCCGTCGCGGCTAGCTCTCCCTACACGGCTTGGTGAGCGGCTCCAGATCATCACCGTGGCGGGCACCTGCAGCTGCATGCGCGTCTTGACGACCTCCATCGGATTTGAGCCGATCGTCGCCAGCGAAGTCGCCATGCCAGCGATCAAGATGTTGGCGAAGAGCCCGCGTTCCGCCTTCCGTTCAGTTGCCATGAGGTTGAGTTCTGAGCTCCGCGATTGTGCAATCCGATCCCTCGATCTTCCTCCATCTGATTGCGCCATCCACAACAGCTTTGAAAATAATTTCATACAATAAGCTATATGATGAAGTCTATTTTAATCTCGTTTGATCGACAAATACTCGCACATGATTGGCCGGGGAGATGTTTTCCACATAAAACACTAAAACACACGATAAAATCACTGTAAAAAACACCAGCCGAAGCACCGCACCCAAAGCTGCATTCCCAAGGGTGATAAATTTTCCCTTGGAAGACAAGAGAACCTTTCCATTCTTGTCCCACAGGTCCCACGGCAGGGAGTTTGTGTCGCGTCGAAGCTTCCCCAACTTCATTTTACAGCATGGCCCGTATCACTAGAGTACGAAAGGTTCAGCGCGCCGCTTCTTACATGGCCGTTGCGATTCATAATGCCGACTGCCATACCTTCCTTCGAAGATCCGTGAGAAGATTATGCTGAAGACTGGGATTCATAGCGCCAACTCGTAAGTTTGGGCTCAAGGTCAACTGAATGGTCGCTTTCTTGCCCCATCCCGACCTCACAGGCTGTTTGTTGTGTGAGTTTAGACAAATGGACCACATGCGGCTTTGCTTTGGCTTTGTTTTTGAATTCACCACCAAAATTTGGTGAATCATTGAGCTGATGTCCGATTCGTCAAAATACTTTCAATTCCCCTCTTTTTACCAAATCAAAACGCTCAACGTGGTTGTTGCCCGAAACGCTAACAAGTACCGGAAGAAGACATTCCATCGCAATCGCCAGCGACAAATCCAATGACACTTACTGGCGTTCACGAGAGCTGATGCCGGACGTGGTGTTTCAGCGGGGCCAAAGTAAGCGGAGCCAAGCCATGCGAGCCTCACGGTCAAACTTTCTCGAAACTTCCACCCGCCGAAAACATTTTCGCTTGGATTTCAACCAATAAGACCATCACTCGAGGCGAAGAGATAGAACTTGTATCCGGATCCGGATCCATCAGAACGCGACTGCCCCAAAGGTTCATTCGGAATTTCAAGACCACACAACAACATGAGTTTCTCGCAAGGCCAAGACTGGGAGGTGCAGGGCTGGAACAAGGCCCGTAGCGGCGGCCGCATCGGTAGCGAGTCCAAGGAGGCTGCGCTCAACCGTGCCCGTCGCGCTGGCAACGTCACCACGGAAGTTAAGCACACGAACGGTCTCAACCGCTCGGCGCACGGCAATGCCGGCACCAACATGCGCAAGCTTGACGAGGACACGGAGAACTTCAAGCACGACACCGTTGACCGTAGTCTCTCGCAGGCTCTCCAGAAGGCCCGCCTTGACAAGGGCATGACCCAGAAGGCACTTGCGACTGCCATCAACGAGAAGCCCCAGGTCATTGGCGAGTATGAGTCTGGCCGTGCCATCCCCAACCCGGCTATCATCTCAAAAATCGAGCGTGCCCTTGGCTGCCGGTTACCCCGTGGCCCCAAGAAGAAGCGCCCCACGACGTCGGAGTAAATAGAAATAATATTAACGTAGACTCATAGCAGCCTACTTTGACCTTTCCTCATGCCAACGTCAGCCCCTATATGGATAGCAACTGCTTGCAGTTGCTCCAGGGGACATCCATGTAAGTCTACAGGACTGGGCGCGACGATCTGAGCAAGCCGACAACATTGCGAGGCTTCTGAAGGCCAACCCGTGTGGAAAACTGGGACAAATGAATATCTGGTGAAATTAGGGAAAAATACTGATTACAGTTGCGCTCTGTTCCAAGTTGAGCCATGAAACGCCTGCTGGTTAAACCCCGTGCGATAATCGATGTCACTGTTTGCCAGCGCC
Organism: Achlya hypogyna; assembly: GCA_002081595.1. NCBI lineage: Eukaryota > Oomycota > Saprolegniomycetes > Saprolegniales > Achlyaceae > Achlya > Achlya hypogyna. The sequence continues at coordinate 10,768 of JNBR01000502.1, forward strand.
AAGGCAGCCCGATCCGTTGATGTGAGGCGAGCGCGAGGCTCTCGTCCCCAAGAACAAAAGTCCTCGGTATTGCTGTCGTAGGCAATGCATGCACTTTTTCTCGATGCCGTTGGCGCAAGCAAAAGCATTGCCAACCGCCAGAACTCATCTGCGGTAAAAAGAGTCGATTGAAGCTAATCGCCATGAGCGAACGCAGATTGCAGGCTGCCCGATCGCCAGACAACTGCCGTGTGCTGCGGCCATCAGGGCAGCTCGGTGGTGAGCCCGGTCCACCTCGGCTGGTGGTCGCCTCCTGTCGTCGGCACAGCTTCAACTGCATACAAACTCGCTGTGGGGCGGTATCCGTATAGTCTTTGCTTCAACCTCAAAATTAATTTGAACTTTGTATGCATGGGAATCGTCCGGATAGGATGCTGCGAAAGGATCCTTTGCCCGGATCCTTATTTTGAAATTGGCGATGGTCAGGGCGACGGTCAAGTGCCTCGCGACGCTCGCGGCGATTGTGGCCGTGGAGGCGTGTACCGTCATTTCGGTGGGCAAGAAGGCGACGGTCGATGGCTCTGTGCTAGTCTCGCACACGAACGATGCTGGCCTCAACCCCGCAGACTTGCGCATGGTCCGGGTGCCAGCCATGAACCACAGTGAGGGCAGCCTTCGACCGATCTACAACTTCCAGCGCAATGGGTTCCCACGCCTTGTTTCGAACGATCGTGGTCCACTGTACGCACCGACGGCCAACGAATCTCTTTCGATCCCGCTGGGTCACATCCCCCAGGTGCCCTACACCTTCGGCTACTTTGACCATGACTACGGCATGATCAACGACCAGCAGCTCAGTATTGCTGAAAGCACCTGCGCGGCCAAAACGGTTGGGTGGCCGTCGTCGCTGCACTATGGGCACAACCTCTTCCAGATCGAGGAGCTCTCCAAGATTGCGCTCGAGCGGTGCGACAGCGCACGCTGCGCCATCCGGCTCATGGGCGACCTGGCCGTCGAGCACGGCTTCTTTGGTGAGTACGGCAAGAACCAAAAAGCCAACTACGGCAGCTCGTCCGAGGCGCTTGGCATCTCTGACAAGTACGGCGAGTCGTGGATTCTGCACATGCTTACGGGCCCCAACAATGCGTCGGCCGTCTGGGCGGCGCAGCGCGTGCCCGACGAGCACGTGGCTGTCGTTGCTAACTCGTTCGTCATCCGGACTCTCAATCTCTCAGACCCGGACAACTACATGGCGTCGAGTAACGTCATGAGTTTTGCTCGAGAGATGGGCTGGTGGGATCCATCGAGCGGCCCGTTCGACTTTGCGGCCGCGTACTCGTGGGCCAAGCCCGGCCCGAGCAAGCCACTGTACGGTGGACGGCGCATCTGGCGCGTCTTCGACGTGTTCGCGCCGTCGCTCAACCTCGATGCGACACTTGGTCAGCACCCCGAGGTCGAGACGTATCCTTTCTCGGTCAAGCCTGACAAGCTGCTCGCGCCGCGGGACCTCATGGAGATGATGCGGGATCATTACGAAGGGACGCCGTTCGACATGACCAAGGACGTGGCGGCCGGCCCGTTTGGCAACCCAGTTCGGTTCGGTGGCTCGACGAAGAATGTGGCCGGAGGCTGGGAGCGCTCCATCTCGATGCACCGCACGACGCACAGCTTTGTGCTGCAGGCGCGCGGCAACATGCCAGATGATGTCGGCGGTGTCACCTGGTACTCGCTTGCGGCACCCCACGGCTCGGTGTACGCCCCGTTCTCGTGTGCCCAGGGCAGCATCCCCGACTCGTACCTCGCGTCGCGAAAACACGAGTTCAGCACGCAGTCGGCGTGGTGGGCCTTCGAGTTTGTCAACAACTGGAGCATGCTGCGCTACGACATGATCCACGCCGACGTGGCTGTCGTGCTCGCGGAGCTCCAAGACGCCGCGATTGCTCTCGAAAGCACGACGCGCGCCGCCGCTCTTCAGATGCCTGACGCCGCCGCGCGCACCGCGTTCATCGAAACCAAGTACAACGCCTTCGCGCAAGCCATGGTGGACCGCTGGTGGCAGCTCGCCTTCAAGCTCATTGCCAAGTTCAGTGATGGCTACGTCGTCCACGGCGACCGGGCGGGCGACATGCATGCACCCGGGTACCCCGCGTGGTGGCTGCAGTCGACCAACTTTGCCTCATGGCCAGCTCAGGATGCGTACAAACCTCCGGCCAAGATTCTCGCCATGCAGGCCCCACCCCGCAGCGCGATGGCGCTGTGGGTAATCTCGGGTATCGTTGCAGTGGCTGCCATGGCTGTCATTGGGATCGTCTTCATTCGGCAGCATCGGCGCTCGCACCAGTACCGGCGACTCGAATAAGCACACAATAGAAGCTATCCTTTGGTCCGACGGTTCCTGGTCGCCTTGGATAAAGGCGACACGCTATTAGGAAAATGCACCAGGCCCTTGATCAGCGACGGCATTCTCTTGGGAAGAGGGGTCCCGTCTTGATGTTTGCGTGCTCCACCTGGTGTTAGTTGGGGGTGGTAGTGTTGCGGGCAGTAGGGGATCGCATTGGGACTTGTTCGACTCCCAGCACTCGCGTAACACGCCCGCCATACATGGCGTCAGATCGAGCTGTAACCATCCCCGAGGAGTGTAGCGACAAGGAAGTGGGGAAGCACCACCTGCGGGCATCTCGTTCAAGAGCGCAGATTGGGGTCCAAGCACATGGCGCGACGAGAGTCGGAGGAACGCGTTCGAGTGTCGGAAAAACGCCATCCGGGGCGTTTCACTCGCCTTGCCCAGCAAGAAGTACCATTTTCGAATTTCGCTGGTGCATCAGTCGCATGCCCTTGCCGCTGGCGTTTATTGCTCTGGGGCTTCGAGCAATACTCGCCACGACTGCTTGCGACATCTGTGAATACCAGTCGTTCGCGTGCTCAAGCGACGGCAGCGTTGTGCACAATCAATCGGTGTGCAATGCAGCCGGGCACGTGCAGATGGACGACGTCTTCTGTGACGACACGTGCAACTGTGCCGATGGCTACGCGTGCGCAAACCTGCGTCTTGGTTGCAGTGCGTTGGCTTTAGGCAGGACTCGCCCCCGTTGCATCTCCGCGACCGGTCTCCGCAACAGGCATCTGCGTGTCATTGCAGAGCCCAGCTCACGGACCCTCGTAGATTTGATGCGTGTCGTCATGTCAGCCCAACGGCACCGCCAACAAGTACCTACAATCTTACAGACTGGGCTCTCTTCCGAAGCTCCGCGTGCGTTTCCGAGGACTGCCTCGCGGCGAGAGCTTTGCGTGCTGCCAAGCTCCACATGTGCGGTCGCCTCGTCGTCCTCTGGAAGGAGTTGCCATCGACGTACCACTTCATCACGGAGGGCACGCTGCGAAACACCGCTGCGGGCAACTTTCACGTCCGCGCCACTTGGGACGCTGCGCTCGGATCGCTCAACCGTTCGTCGCTCGTGGCCACTCCCATCGCCAAATGGTGCGTTGTGAATTCTGAAACATTGGTTAACCCGGGAGCTAGCTACACCTTGCAGACGCGAAACACCAACAACGCCAAGTGCCGGGGGCATTTCCTCGTTCCTCATGCAGTGCTCGCGTCGGCAACGTCGAGCGCTGCCGTGGATCTCTCAGTGGGCGTTTGGGCCGCCGTCGTCTCAAGCGTCGTCGCTGCTGTGCTCAGCATCGTGTCTGTGATGTATCTCGGGTTCCATTCGTCTCGCGGCCGGGCCCTCGAGCGGCTGCAAGGCGCAGGTGATAGTCACTCTTAGCCATTATGCCGCTCGATTCGATCCGCTATAATGTTCAAAATGGCCTACTCCACATGAGACTATTCGCTAGCGGTGATGCCAGCTACCTGGACGTGGGAACAGGCGACGTCTGTGGCCGAAAGCTGCGACACGATCCCTTGGACAACGACCGGTGTCAGCACGCAGTTGTTCTCGACGACGATACGGAACAGCGCAAGCACGTGCAGCTCAGACCGCGTCAAGTCCTCCCGCATCTCGTGGTGCGCGCGCAAGAGAGCGCCGAACACGCTCAGCGTCTAGGCCACCCCGTTGTATTATAGCGATGTTGCTGGGTACCTGGCAGAGCTCGAGAAGGCGCGACTTGTGTGCCCGGAGCCGTTCCAGGTGCTGGTCCTTGTCGATCTGGAAGGACGGGAGATTGGTGTCGTTGAGGCACGCAGTCTCGAGCTTGGACGAGTGCAAGTGCTCTCGTTCAGCCCAGTGCATGGCTAGCAGCGACGATCATCCTTCAGGACTCCACGAGCGGCGTACCTAGCTTGGCCGATAGGTTGAGCTTCAAGTGATCTTGGTTAGTCGCGAAAGCTTCGGAGATATCCGCGATCCTCTGCTTCTTAGCCGCCATCCGGAGCTTCAGCCTATGCAGCCCATGATATCGCCGCTAGTACCTCTTGCTGTCATACCGCTTGTTGAGCGTGTGCATGACGGCTTCCTCCATGGACGTCGCATACCTTGAGGAGCCTTGGTCGCGGGCCCTATGCAGCTCATCGTGCCACAAGCCATGAGCTGACGAGCCAACTTGTGGTCATCAGGCAGCACATGGTCCACGCTGTGCTGCATTTTGCTTTGGCGGTGCCCCGATGAGTCGATGGTGTAGCAGATGCCGCGAGGAGTGAGCGACGGAGGGGCGGGCTGGGCAGGGCGCGAGGGTACTTCGCGGATGGGCGGCGCATCAGGCTCGCCTGTGTCAAAGAACTGGAGCGCGGGAATGGTCGAAACGAAGCTCTTGCTGATGATCTCAAAGACGGCGGGTGATAGCTCCTTGGGACGCGACTGGTGCAGCACCAGCTTGTTGGTGACGTTCTCGCGCATAGCCCGGTCTTTGCGCCGCTTGCGCGACAGCCAGACGTGCGCCACTGCAAAAGCATAAGTTAGTTTGAAAAGTAGACAGACGCACCGGCACGAAAGGCAGAAAGCACGTCGTCTTGTAGCCCAAGTGGATTCCCGCTGTTCTCGCGGTGCTGCGAAGCTACAGTCTGCACGGCAATGCCGTGACGAGACTTGGCGGGGCTTTGTAGCTTCGAACGCGGTTCCGTGGCCGGCTTCAATATGCGAATCCCACTTCGCCGCTTGTGTTGCTTGGTAATCCGGCTAAGCTTGAACTCAAGCTAGCTCTCCGTGGCAGTCAAGTAACGCCGCCTCAACTTACGCCGAAGGAATTGTCCGAACCGTTGCGCTGTCGTTGTCTGCGCGGCGTCGATACCGTGACCGCCTCTGCCTGCGGCTTTTGAGATACTTTCATCTTGGCCTCGAGGAACTGCCCGAGCGCTGCAACTTGCTCGGGTTCCTCGACGTGGGCCTTGGGGCGTCGCGGCACTGATGCCTGCAGTCTACAGAGCCATGGAAGCGATCCGACCTCGACTCGAGTACCTCGCTCGATGCACACGCTCGGCGGAGATGCGCACGTGGTCCTGGATAACGTCGAGGCCATCGCGGCCGTGCAGCCGGCGGAACTTCGACGAGGTCATCGCCCGGATGACTGAAATAATCCCCGAATGAAACGGCTCCGGTATCCAGAGGCCAATGTTGCAGCCAAAGATACGAAGCGGCATGGACGAGTGTCACTCGCCAGAGCACAAACGGCAGTGCTTGGAACAGTCTGCGACCGAGATCGACCCTGGCTACGAGAGTGACCGAACCGTCATGGGTAGCGCCCCATCGTCCCCAGACGAGGCTGAGTCCCCGTGCTTCTTTGGCGACGACGTCGCATCGCTATACATGCAACCCAAGCGAAGCCAACAGCCCCCGATTGCGCCAAGCCTCATTACAACCGAGTCTTGGGAAGCAGCGACGGTAGTAGCTACACCAGCAGCAACACCAGTCGCACCTGAGGAAACGTTCTCGGCACACGAGTGTAGCCTAAATGTGATGTTGGCCCAAGCATCTCCAGATGATACACGGAACGAGTCTTTGTTTACGGCTGCGCCGGCGCGCGAGCTTTCTCCAGCATCGCAAGTTTGCGTGCTCTCCCACATCGGCGCATTAGCCATGCGCCAGCAAGTACCAGAGCCCACGTTGCTGCCCAAGCTTCCTGAAGCCTCAGTTGTAGTCAGCCTCACGACGCCGCATCGAAGTGAACACCGACGGTCGCACAACACCTACAGCAAGAAGATTCTCGTCGCGGCCATTGATTGGGACTCGTGCAGTGGTACGTGCATCTTTAGCCGACCGGGTGGATCACGATGGGTGTAGAAGAGGCGTTCGTGCAGGGACTAAGCGACCCCGAGGACAACTGGGCCTTCGACGCCCTTTCTGACAGCGATTTTGACTAAGGATCAACTAAAAGCGTTATTGCGAACGGTCGCGCGTCCTTTCGTAGCTATGGGCGCCGGTTTCGTTGAGTGGGAAAGGACGCGAGCTTGCATTTGCGGACTTGCGCGCTCACGACGATGTCGACGAGCTCGGCTCTGCGCGACGCCCCCTTCCGCAGCCACTATGGCGCCGTCGAGTCCGTGGCCGTCGCCACGCGGCGCCCTCGTCCGTGGTCTGTCTGGCTCACTGCCTTTCTGACGGCAGTGCTCGTCGTCTTCGGCGTCGTCGTTGTGCATGTCTTCCCGCACGCAGTCGTTGTCGTCATCGAGAAGGAGCCCGCCGCCCCAGGGCCGTTTAACGCCTTCTTTGAGGCCGCCGCCGCTATGCGCGACGACGCCATCGATCCGTGCGAGGACTTCTACCAGCACGCGTGCGGCCAGTGGCTCAAGACGACAACTATCCCCGCTGACGCCAACGGCGTCGACACCTCATTTTCGGTCGTCGCCGCCGCCAACGAGAAGCTCATCGACGCCATTGTGGCCTCCAACCCGCCTGTCATCGGCCCCATGTACTCGTCGTGCCTGGGAGCAGGCGCGGCGGATGCATCAGCGATGGCTGCGCTCAGCAACCACCTCGAGCAGATCGCTGGCGTCACGTCCAAGTCGGCACTGTTCGAGCTCGCCGGCGCGATCTTCGCAGCGACCGGTGCGAGCTCCTTCTTTGACATCGACGTGCAGGGCGACCCCAAGAACGCCACGCGCACGGTGCTCGAGGTGGCCCAGGGTGGCCTCTCGTTCCCGTCGCTCGACTACTACACGGATGAGCACAAGCGCGTCAAGTACACGCCACTCTTCGTAGACTACGTATCCAACCTCGGCGTCGTCGAGACCTTTGCGCGCCACAATATGAGCTCCTTCGCGCACCGCATCTTCGCGCTCGAGTCGGCCTTCGCGGCCGTATCGGCGTCTAACACCGACCTCCGGGATCCCTGGAGCACCTACCACGCAGTGCCGATAGCGACGCTTGCAGCCAAGTACCCGCACGTCGCCGCCTACCTCAGTGGCGCTGGCGTCTTCAACCGGCTCAAGGCCGCGCGGGCACCAGTCCTGGTGCCAACGCCCGAGTTCTTCGAGGCACAGAGCCGGATCCTCACCGACGACGTGGACCTACCCACACTACAGCGTTACGTAAGCTTCCGCCTCGTCGACGCGCAGAGTCCGCTGCTTGGCGACAGCTTCCGTAATGCGCACCACGCCTTCCACGGTGCTCTGAGCGGTGCGGGTCAACTGCAGTCGCGCGAGGCGTTTTGCCTCGGCCTCACGACCACATTCCTCGGGCCGTTCCTCGGACAGTACTACCTCGAGCGCGTGTGGGACCCCGCGACGAAGGCCGCGGCGCAGGAGCTCATCACCGAGATCGAGTCTGCCATGGCCGGAGTGTTGCGTGGCGAGGCCTGGCTCGACGGCCCGACCAAGGCTGCGGGGCTCGCCAAGCTGCACCACATCTTCAATCTCGTGGGCGGCCCTGATGCGACCCCGCCCCTGCCGTTCGCGCTCAACGGCTCCGATTTCTTCGGCAACGTGGAGCGGTTGCAGCGCCACGCGCTTTCAACGACACTCGCGACCGTTGGTGAAGCTGTGGACCCGCGGGCGTGGGGGCTTTTCGCCTCCACGGTCAATGCGTACTACGACCCTAGCGCCAACAAGATGGTATTCCCCGCCGCCATTTTGCAGGCGCCGTTTTACAGCGCACACGCGATGCCGCCGCAGGCCAACTACGCTCGCATCGGAATGGTTATGGGCCACGAACTGACCCATGGCTTCGACGACCAGGGCCGCAACTACGACGCCGTGGGCAACCTGCGGCAGTGGTGGTCGCCGACCGTCGCCAAGACGTTCGACGGCAAGGCCGACTGTCTCGCGGAGCAGTACTCGCGCTTCGAGGTGGTCACGCTCGACAGGGCAGAGCGCATTGGCTTTGTAAACGGTCGTCTCACGCTTGGCGAAAACATTGCCGACAACGGCGGGCTCAAGCTTGCGTATCTGGCCTGGGAAGCGTCTAAAAAAGGCGAGCCTATCTCGGACGCCGATCGCCGCTTGTACTTCCTCTCGTTCGCACAGGCGTGGTGCGAAAAGCGCACGGACGCATACGCGGAGCTGCTGCTGACACTAGACCCGCACTCGCCCGGTAAGTGGCGCGTCAACGGCCCGCTCATGAACTCGCGACTCTTTGCCGAGACCTTCCAGTGCCCGATCGGGTCGCCCATGAACCCCGCCGACAAGTGCGTCGTCTGGTAGTTGCCAAGGGTTGTTGTCCTTGCGTTTCCTACATGTTAAACAACAAAAACATCGTGTTAGCAGGTGCTAGCTGCAGGTGATGGCGTAGCGGCGGAAGGCAGTAGGTGGCCCGTCGTCCACAGCGGTGGCATCGAGAGTTGTGGCGGCACTGGCAATGCGCAGCCCGGCGGTGGCGAGCGCGGCCTCCCAGGCAGCAATCTCTGTGTCGAAGCCCGAACGCATGGCGTTGACCATGTGGGCCACCGTGTCCGTCGCAGAGAGGAACTTCCGGAGCACTGGCGGCAGAAGCTGCGCGTGCTGCAGCTCGTAGCAGCAGTCGGCGGCCACAATCAAGTCAAACGTCTCGTTTATTGCCGGTGCCCGCCAGTCAAGCTTGGCCACGCGGCAGATGGCCCCGACGTTGTTGGCCTCGGCGTTAAAGCGCGCGTTGTGCAAGATCTCAGGGAGGAAGTCAGTGAGCAGCACGTCGGCCGCGCCCTTGAGCGCCGCCACGATGCCCACGAGGCCCGTGCCGCAGCCGAGCTCAAGCACCCGCCGCCCGCGAACGTCCATGTCGCCGGCAGCGATCGCCCGAGCTAGTACGAGGCTGGAGCCCCACGTCTGCCAGCCAAAGCCGGCCTCCATGAAGCTCAGCTCGCGCAGGACGACGGACGGCACAGACGCATGCACGTGCATTGTCTTGGTTGGGTGGTCTACGCTCGTGTAAGTCACGATGGCGCAAGCGGAGCTGTACCGGCAACGTGGTGAAGGGCGTCGCGGACGGCGTCCAGGGTCGCTTCAAGCCCTTTGTGCGTACTCTCCTCGTCCAGGCCGCAGCGGAACCACGCTGCCTCGACCGCCATGAGCCAGTGACCCGCCACTTGCTTGAGTGTCATGCGGTGCGTGGCCGTGAGAGTGTCGTCGACGGCGTCGATGAAGCTCCCTAAGTTGTCGAGTACTCGCGCGATGTCGTTCGAGTCGTGTTTGTCCGCCGTGAGGAGCTCCTCCATCACGGCGTCGAAGCGCTCCTCTAGTTCCATGTGGCAGGCAATCGCAGATCAGCGCTCCTGCCAGCAAATAAGCAGCCCCAGCCGATCCCCTCGTCCATACAAACTTCAAGTCAAATCCCCAGCGCGTTTCTCGCACACAGTGCACGATAGTGATCGTCGCCGAAGCGCGCATCGTGGGGTGCGGCCGAGCCTGGCCCCAGAGGATGACGGGCAGGCCTTAGTACGAGGGTCTCGTTAACGAAGTAAATTAAGAGCGTCAGTCGCGTTTGACTTTGAGAAGGCGTTCGATGGCGACGGACACGGCGATGGGTACTTGCGCGAGCTTCGGGTGGTCACGCTTGAAGCGCACGGTTGGCATGAGCAGCGTCGCGAGCCGCGGTGGCTCCTTGCGGGTCGTAGGCATGATTGCAATCGCAGAGTGGGCTGCATTTTCCCGACATCACCAACGGCCAACCGACGTGAAACTGCCATGAGCATGGCCGTTGAGACGAAGCGGGTCTCGGCCAAGATGGCGCTGGCACCAGCGCCACCACCCCGCCAGCGCAAAGAACCTACGGTGCTCCAAAGATGCTCTCGACCATACCTTACACGAAGTCCAGGCGCCGCTTGCGCTACCCGAGTTTGACAGCGACAGTGACGACGACGACCCACCCGACGAGATCGAGGTCGAGAGCAACAACAACGCCGGCTTCCAAGGCGACTTCAAGTGGGACGGCGTCGGCGAGATCCAGCAGCTCAAGCGGCAGAACGCCGATTTGATCGCATCGCTCAAGGAGCACAAAGCACAGATCGCCGAGTGCGTCACCCGCTGCTGTTCCCGACGTCTGACGGGCGTAGGCTACAGCTGCTGCTGGAGGCCGTCGAGCCTGTGCCCGGCCTCGACCTTGACTCTCTTCGTGACGTCTTACAGGGTTCCGAAGTCGTCGACCACGTATGCTATTGCTGGCCTACTTCGTCCGACCCCGCCTAGGACGTGCGCAACGTCAAGATCGTGCACCAGGCCAAAAAGTTGCGCCAAGCAACTGTCGCATACAACAAGGAGAAGGCTCGCGCCGCCGCCGCGGTGGCCAAGGTCACCGACCTCGAGCGCGCCGTGGAAGCTGCAAGAGAGCTGCAGCTCAAGGCCGAGCGCGCCTTGCAGCGGCTCCAGCTGCAGAAGGCTGAGAGCGCCAAGCCTCCAACGCCCGAAAAGGACTCCAAGAAGTTTGACGAACTCAAAGTCAAGCTCGAGGCCCAAGCGCTCGAACTCAAGCGCACCCAGCGCGCACTTCTGAGAGAAGTGCGTTCTCCGCAGGCGGCCAGGGTCCACAGGGCGTAGGTGGGCGATGACGTGCCGCTGAGTGAGATCCTCGACAGCAACGAGAGCGGGAAGCGAGGGCGATCGCAGCAGATCATCATGCTCAAGGCAAAAATCAAGAAGCTCGAGCGGTGCGCGGCCGAGAGTGAGGTACTGTCCGCGACGCGTCGTGGCCTCGCATGGCGTTTAGGGACCCCGCGGCGTGGATCGGCGGGCGGAAGACGACCTCGCAGCCGCCAAGCTCGAGCGGCAGCGACAGCTAGAGAAGCTGGTGGAGGAGCTCCAGGGGCAGAAAGAGACGCACGAAAAGCTCGCCCGCAAGTACGACGCTGCCAAGGCCCGGCTTCAGGTGTTCGAGAAGGAGGCGGCCAAGAACAAAGTCAAGATCGCCGCCTTCCTTGACAAGTCTCAGACCGACGACCAGCTCATCGACCGCCTGCAACGAGAGCTCGACGACGCCACCAGCAACAAGCGCGTTCCTGGCCCACGAGCGCGCACGGCCGACAGTAAGTCGCCTGAGAACGACGAGCTCGACGCATTGCGCACCATCTGCAAAGACCAAAAGCGCCAGGTCCACGCGCGCTCTTTGCTAGTGCGCTGACGGCCGGGCGTAGCTCGCGCACCAAGCGGCGATGGTCGAGTCGTTCCAGCGCGACCTGCAAGCTGCCCAGAGCAGCGACCGCAAGCAGTCCAAGGCCAGTCTTTCCAAAGACCAGTTTGGCAACTACCAGGCACTGGCGGTGCGTCCACCCTGACAGCGTGGCAATAACAACGTGCACCAGATCGAAAAAGAGCGACTTGTCGAGCTCGTCAAGTCACTGCAACAGCAACTACAAGCCGCAAAGACTGACTTAGCAACCCCTGCGGGCGCACACATGCCGTCCAAGGCGTCAGCGATTCCCCAGCTGCGATCCGAGGCATCGCGCACCGTAGGTGCCGCTCTCGGCGCGCTCTCACGCGGGCCGTAGCGATTACCGTCGCCCCGTCCGGTGGCCAATGGTACCCGCCTCCACGGAACGTCTCCTCCACTGAGGCCTAGAGCTGGAGAAGCTAAAGAAGACCCTCGATGTCAAAGACGAAGAGATTGCGACCTGGAGGCACGCATACGAAGCCGCCATCGCCGACAAGGTACGCGGCCTCTAAGGGCGCTGCTCACTGTCCGCAGTCGTCGGGGTCGCAGCACGCGCACCTGATTGCCGACTTAGAGCAAGTACGACAACAACGGTGCTTCGGACGTCACCACGATGCATAGGAGAACTCCGAGCTCAAGGCCGAGTGCCAGAGGCTGCAGGCGATGGTCCGCGCCGCCCGGAAACGAGAAGACACCAAAGGTTAACTTCAACGCGAACTACTTGGTCGCGACGTCCGGCGCTCCTGCGCGAGCGTGGCTTCGTCCAGCACATCGCGCAGCGTCGCGATCTCCCGCTCGAGCAGCCGTGCCCGCTTGTCGGCGACGAGAAGCTGCGTCTCAAGCTCACAAACTTGCTGGCGCAGCTTGTCCGCGTCGTGGGTGGTAGCCGTGTGTGCTTGCAGCTTGGCCTTAAGGTGCTCGCGGTCCTGCTTCCACCGCACCTTTAGCTCGCGCACCTTGGCCTCGAGGATCTTGACGCGGCCGTCGCGATCTGCGAGGTCGGCCCGGAGCCGGTCCGCGTCGAGGCTTTGGTGCGCGCCCTGGAAGTCGAGCTCTCGCCGCAGCTCTTCTTCGCGGACGTGGGACTTGCGCTGCTGCGTCTCCAGCGCGTCGAGCTGTAGCTCGAGTGATTGCACCTGCGCCTTACTGGCGCTTGCAATGTCCGAGAGACACAGCGCGTCTTGCTGGAGCTGTGCTATCCTGCGCTGGGCAACTTGGTGCGTCGCTTCGAATTCGACGTCTCGCCGCCGGCACTCGTCGAGCATTTGCCGCCGTAGGTGTTCCAGTGATTGATGGGCCTCATCGAGCTTTCGCTTAAGCCGTTTGTTCTCCTTGGCGAGGGCTCGGTTGTCTGCCCTGGAGGCCTTCGATGCGCGCGAGTCGTCACAGGCCGGCGACGCTTTTAGCGTTGCGAGTTCGCGCTTCACGAGGTCATGTGCTCGCGCCTCGTCCTCAAGCTGGCGGTGCAATACGTCCATTTGCATGTTGTACTCCTTATCGCGCTCGATATGGCTGCGTTCGCTTGCCTTGAGCAAGTCTGCGGCGGTAGTGAGTTGTTGGTGAATGCGATCCGTGTATTCTTTGTCCTGGGCCATGACTGCAGCCTGTGCTGCTGCTTTTGACTCAAGCTCCAAGATCCGGGCGATGGCATCGGTCTTCTCTTTTTCAAGACCGCGGATCACAGCTAGGTGCGCATGAAGAGGCTGAGCCGACGGGCAACCGACGGACCTTGCAGCGCGGCCACGTCCATCTCGTGACGCTGGAGCTGCAGGCCGACCTGAGTGTTGAGCTCACTTAGCTGGCTACAGAGAAGCTCGTAGTTGTTCTTGTACTTCTCGAGCGTCCGGACGCGGAGGAAGAGGACATCGCGGTTGGCGTCCGTCATGGGCCGTTTTGGATCCTGTGCCATTCGGATTCCGGATAAAATATGACGCGTTTAACGCACTTTAGCTTTGTCGCGCTTCTGCGCATGGATTGCTTCAACATCCATCCACGTTGAAGCAGCAGCCTTGAGTCGGCCTTCCACCAAGATGCCCATACGGGTAGACGTACGATGGTACGACGATCATTAATAGCCGCGCAGTTTATAACATCCTTGCTTGACAACTTTCGCAATGCCAAGAGCGCTGCAATGCAAGCTGCGGTTCCTGAGAAGGGCGGGCAGTGCCACGGGTGTCGCTTCTAGAAATAGTCAAGAATCGTCCGCGCTTAATCTGCTTATGACGATACAGGCAGCTGGGGCAGAGATCACCAATGGTCGTCGGCCGCGCCAGCCCAAGGGTGGGTCTCTGCAGTTGGCAGGCGCCAGGTGTCGCAACTTTGCTAATGTCAGCCATCCGATTTACCCACCTGCTGTCGGCGTCAACTGATGGTAAAAGTCTTTAACGTACTTAAACCCAGCAGAAATGATTTGCCCCGGTACTTGTTTTTCCCGTTGCCTGCAAATTTAAATAGTGCGTGGTCAATGTGGTATACATTTGGCAAGTGATACGCGCGAAACCACAAAAAACACACCGCCCGGCCATTTGTAACTGGCCGATATCTTGGCCCGCGGGTTCAATTTCCCATTTTCGGGCTGACCAAGATGCCCATGACGCTTCTCGTCTCGGAGTGGATGCTCGAGCACTACCGCAGCGTGCCCATCGTCATCGGTGCCGCCCTCGCGCTCGCGCTGGTGGCCATCGTTGTGCTTTACATCTGGGTGGCCTCGCGCCAGGTGCGGCCGCGCAAGACGCGCGCGTTGAGCGTCGACGGCCGCTCAGACGGCACGGCCTCAGCGCCGGGCTCTCCCAAAGCCAAACACATGCGCAAGAAAATGTCGTTTGATGCCGACGTGGACTACGAGGTCAACGAGCTGCGCGAAGAAGAGAAGGAGCTTGGCGAGCGCGATGCCAATATCTTGTGGCTCAAGGCGCAAGTCTGGGACGAGACCCAGATGCAAATGTACTCGGGGCTGACAAAGATGTTCTTCTCGTCCTTTGAGAATGAATTCATGGAAGAGATTATCCGCCATGTGGAAACCATCGAGTACGCGCCGGGCGCTGTGATCTTCGAGCGCTCGGTGCATGACGGTTCGTTGCTCATGGTTTCGATGGGCACCGCGCTCCTCTCTGCTTTCTACGAGGACAAGGTGTACTCGAGCAGTATCCCGAAGGACGAATGCCTCACGTCCACGCTCGTTCAGCTGCAAACGATCTGCCACGATCCATCTCTCGCGCGACTGGACTTGGAGGCGCGCGCTGGTGACGACGGCGCCACCGTCCTGCGCATCGACCAGACCGTGCTCAAGCGCGCGATGGAGCTGCATCCGAAGAACCAGCTGCAGCTTGCCCAAGTCGCGCTCGCGCAGCTGGACCGCGTCACGACGCGCTCGCTCATCGACTACTTCGGGCTTGTCAACCACGTGATCCACCCCGTGCCGCTCTTTGAAGTGCCGGCTGCGCGCGGCGACGTCACGCGCGTCGTGGCTCGTGCGCTGGGCCTTGACTTCAAGGAGCTCGAGGACCAGTTTCGCCTCGGCTGCCGGATCGTGGATCTCGAGGACGGCTGGATTCTCCAGGATCAGAAGGAGCAGCGCAGCAGCGCTGCTACCGACGTCTACTTTGTCGTAGCCGGTGCCATCACCATTGACGTCGCCATGTCCTCGGGTGGTGTCAACGAGACACTCGTCAAGATGTACGAGGCGACGGCCGGCTGCGCCATCGGCATCAGCATGGCCATCACCGGTGACGCTGGCATGGTCGAGGCGCGTACTGTGGGCCCCACAACCGTCCTGCAGCTCGATGGCCACGTCTTCCGCTCGCTGCTGCGCCACCCGTCCTTTGTCTCCAGGTACCGCCGTAGCCCAGATGTCTTTACCATTCGGCTTTAGCTGTGTCAAGCACGTGCTGCGCCAGTACGATCCAATAGTGCCCATGCTGGATAACTTTTTCGAGTGGATTCACCTCAACAGCGGCGACTCGCTCTTCCACGTTGGCGACGAATGCGAGTCGACGTACACGCTCCTGACGGGCCGCCTCCGTGCCATTCAAGACGTACGCTTCCACGCGGCAGCGCCTTCTCACGCGCACCTAGCACGTGAGCACGACGGGCGCGATCGTCAAGACCAGCAACGAGCTCATGAAAGGTGCCACCCTGTGCGCACTCGACATGCTGGCGTCGCGCCGCAGGTACTCTCGACCACCCGCGCGCTGGTTCAAACGCTTGGTAGCGCTTCGACGGTGTACGCGATCCGCGATTGTCAGATCTCCAAAATGCCCCGCGTCATCTTCGACTACGTCCTGCGCGTTTACCCCGACGTCCTCGCGCACGTGACCCGCGAAGTCGCGTACCGCTCCACGAGCAGTACCTCCGCGGCCAGCGCGGGTTGTGGCTCACGGCTTTGCTAGCGCTGCCGCAGAACAAGGCGTTTCCGCTACTCGGCACGCGCAACACGAATGCCTCGCTGCAGCTACCAGTGGTACATCCGCGCGGGGCTGGGCGGAGCTCATCCGGCGTAGGGCACGATTGCCGTGCTGGCCGCCAGCAAGGACGCGTGTGTGCACGAGTTCAGCAGCATGCTGGCCAAGGCACTCAACACAATCGCGACCACGGAGGTGGTGTCGTCGAGCAAGGCGATTGAGGTGTTTGGCGGGCAATGGCTGTCGCTATCGGCGATCGCGCGCTCGCGCATGTCAAACTGGCTGGCCGAAGTCGAAAGCGTGAACCAACTCGTGCTGTACGAAGCAGACACGACGCTTACAGAGTGGACACGGCTGTGCATCCGCCAGGCCGACCACATCCTCCTCCTGTGCTCCGAATCGTCCGAGTTCTGGATCGACGAGCTCCAGGGGCTGCTGCGCTCGGCGTTCGAGCGCAAGAAGGTCGAGATCAACCTCGTGCGCCTGCGCCGGGACACGGACGACATGTCGACGCCCATGAAAAAGCTTGACTCGCGTGACTGGATCAGCTACTCGCACAACATCCGCGTACCCTTCTCTAAGTACGAGAGCGACTTGCTGCGAGTGTCGCGCCGAGTGACGGGCCGCTCCATCGGCATCGTGCTTGGGGGCGGCGGCGCCCGCGGCCTCTCGCACATCGGCGTCCTCAAGGCGCTCGAGGAGTGCGGCATCGACGTCGACGTCGTTGGCGGCACGAGGTGGGCTTCCCCATCGGTAGGAGCTCACGTGTTGGCGTAGCATGGGCGCGTTCATGGCTGGCTTGTACGCGCAGTACCCCAAAGACTTGGAGAAGGTCGTGGAGAAATCGCGCAGCTTCGCCAAGTCGATGGGCAGCCTTTGGAACAAGTTTTGCGAGCTCACGCTACCGATCGCGTCGTTCTTCACGGGCGTCGGCTTCAATCAAATCATCCACCAGGAGTTTGGCGACATCCGCATCGAGGTTGGTGCCGTGTCGGTATCGACGCAAGATGTAGTTGCAATAGGACTTGGTGCTCAACTTTTTCTGCATCTCAACCGACATCGTCAAGTACCGCACTGGTGTGCACCGAGCCGGCGCACTGTGGCGCTACGTGCGCGCGTCCATGTCGCTGCAGGGGTACCTGCCGCCGATCTCGGACAACGGGTCGCTGCTTCTCGACGGCGGCTACGTTAACAACTTACCGGCGGATGTGATGAAGGAAGAGGGCATCAACATCATCGTGGCCGTGGATGTGGGCGGTGACCCCGAGTGGAGCTACTACGAGTACGGTGACTCGCTCTCCGGCTGGTGGCTGCTCAAGAACAAGCTCAATCCGTTGGAGGCCACTGCGCAAGTGCCGTCGATGGGTGACGTGTCGGCCGCCCTAGCCTACTGTTGCTTCGAACAGAACAAGGACAACGTCATCAACACGTGCGTGGATTTGTACCTGAAGCCGCCTGTGCAGCACATTGGCACGCTTCAGTTCGAGAAGCTCGACGAAGCCATACAGGTCGGCTACGACTACGCGATGCCCAAGATCAAGGACTGGATGCAGCGCCAGCCACACCTCTTTAGCTCTAAGCTCCGCCGTCAGTTCAGTCGCGAGCGAGCCGCAGGGCTCCACACATAACCGCAAACAATTCGGCTTAACACACTCTTCAGAGCACGGGCGATGGCAGTGGCCGCCCCGCCATGCCGGCGACAGCGTTGGCGATTGCTCGGTCGCACATCGCTTGGCGCGTGCGGGTCGTGGCCGATCCGATGTGGGGCACAATGAGGCAGTTTGGTGCTTGGAAGAGCTACGCAGGGTCGTGACACCGATGGCGCATGGGCGGAGGTACCGCGTGCGACGACGGGAGGGGCTCGGGCGTCGTGACGTCGAGGCCGGCGCCGGCGATCGTCTTGGCGGCGAGCGCGGCCGCGAGCGCGTCTTGGTCAACGATGCCGCCCCGCGCGGTATTGATAAGCACAGCGGTTCGCTTCATGCATCGAAGGGCGCCGGCGTCGATAAGGTGGCGCGTGGCCTCCGAGAGTGGGCAGTGGAGACTCACGATGTCGCTCTCGGCCAGCAGCGTTGGCAAGTCGACGAAGGTCGCCGGCAGGCCACCAAGGTCCGTCTTCTCATGCCGGCCCGTGTAGAGGATGCGGCACTGGAAACCGAAGTGCATCATGCGCGCGTACGTGAGCCCGATTTCGCCGAGCCCCACGACGCCTACGGTGCAGTTCGAGACGTCGGAGCCGCAAAAGCGCGGGTGGCAGTACACGTGGGCGACGTCTTCGGGGAGGGGTTTGCCCCAGTCACCGGCCGCCGCGCACTTGTGGCTTTCCGCGAGCCGGCGCTTGGCGGCAAACGTGAGGCTCACGGCCAGCTCGGCCGTCGAGACGTGCAAGCAGCCTGCAGACGTTCCCTCAGCACCACATTGCCGCTCACGTGTATGTTACCCGATGTGTTCCCAACGGCCACCCCACGGGCGCGGCAAGCAGGGACGTCGACATGGTCGTAGCCGGCCGAGATAGTCGAAATGACCTGGACCGTTGGCCCCATGGCGTCCAAGACACTGCCGGTGATCTTGTCCGTATGCATGATGAGAACACCGTCGCAGCCAACGGCTCGGGCAGTGAGCTCGTCCGGCGGCATTGGCGTGTCAGGTGCTTCATAGCAGTCAACTCGAATCGTCGGGTTCTTTGCCAGTTGCTCTACAATAGCGATGAGGCTCGCAGCGCGTCCAGGCAGTCTTCCTCAGGTACCGAGAACGTAAGGGATGTGGCGGGTCACGAGGAGCTTCCACGGTGGCGTCTCCATCGCAAAGCTGTCACTGACCCAAGATCGGTCCTGGGCGATCGTGACATTTTATACTGTTTAGCCAGCCAATCGGCAAGCGGCAAGCGTTGAATCAGGCTTTTGCCATCTGGCTTTTGCTCCAATTTGCTTTTTAAATCGATTCAAATTGAAAAAAGGCCTCAGTGCTTTTAATTAAGAAACGAGCAATTTGCTGGTTTCAAATTTCAATGGAAGGCCAGCGTTCCAATCAAAATGCACTGGATGGCCCAAACGACTAGCGATTGGTCAAAATCCAAAGCGCTCATGATTGCTCGGACGCTCTCGACAGCGGCGCTGCGGTCGGTGCACCCGACGGCAAAGGTGCACGCGACTGCCGTCCTCTCGCCGTTCACCGTCGTCGAGTCACTCGAGTGACTGATGGTGCGACCGAGCAGTCGCCGACGCTGTTGCCGGCATGGCGGGGCGGCCACTGCCATCGCCCGTGCTCTGAAGAGTGTGTTAAGCCGAATTGTTTGCGGTTATGTGTGGAGCCCTGCGGCTCGCTCGCGACTGAACTGACGGCGGAGCTTAGAGCTAAAGAGGTGTGGCTGGCGCTGCATCCAGTCCTTGATCTTGGGCATCGCATAGTCGTAGCCAACCTCGATGCGGGTGTCGCCAAACTCCTGGTGGATGATTTGATTGAAGCCGACGTCCGTGAAGAACAGCAAGTGTTGTCGCCCTAGCGGCGACTCCGCAGCTCCCTTTGCATCTTTTGACCAACGAAGCAACATCAGGTACGTCGCTCACATGCGCGCCACCCTCACCGTGGGAGCCTAGTCGGTGACACGAACAGTACTATGCAGCACCCGAGTCTCGCCGAGACGCTCGACAAGCTCAAAGCTTGACAAGCTTCCGTGGTCTCCTCTATGCAGAACGTGCAAGATGAGAGGTCGCTGCGCTTACCAAGCGCTTGAGCGCACTCATTTCGAGCCAGCAACAACAAGCGACGCTCAAAGAGATCGGAACGACGCAGTCGACGACAGCAAGTGAGATCGATACTTGGATGCGCAAGTTGGCGCATGCAGAAGTAAAGCATGCTGCTTGGAAGGCCCGCATTGAGCCCCGCCTTGAGCTAGACGGCAGCACCGTGAAGCTCAACCTCCGTGGACGCACCTTCGAGATGGCAAAAAGCTTGATGCGGGCCTTCGAAGCTGCATGCTTTGCTTCTGCATGTGCCAACTTGTGCATCCAAGTATCGATCTCACTTGCTGTCGTTGACTGCGTCGTTCCGATCTCTTTGAGCGTCGCTTGTTGTTGTTGCTGGCTCGAAATGAGTGCGCTCAAGCGCTTGGTAAGCGCAGCGACCTCTCATCTTGCACGTTCTGCATAGAGGAGACCACGGAAGCTTGTCAAGCTTTGAGCTTGTCGAGCGTCTCGGCGAGGCTCGGGTGCTGCATAACATTGCTCGTGTTGCTAACCAGGCAGACGCCCACGGTGAGGGTGGCGCGCATGTGAGCGACGTACCTGGTATTGCTTCGTTGGTCAAAAGATGAAGTATGAGCTGCGGAGCCTCTGGTCGCAGGGGCGACAACAAAGGTTGCCATAATGTATTCATCTAACTTGTGCATACTTTGTATGGCATATTTTTCCATACAGGGAAATGTCCGCGGTCCTTGCCGAGGCGTTGAAGCTGGCTGCTTGGACCAAAGGGCCGGCAGCCGGAAAGTATCGGCGCCAAACATCGACAGACGGCGTACGAGCCATACTTAGATGCCTTTGTTGTCTTTTCATGGAGGTGTGCGCCTGCTTACTTTAGCTTTTGCATCATAATGACCCTCAAGACGACGCCTACATACCTGATGCCCACAGTGGCCTCTGCAGCCAAATCCCGCGTTAAAGGCGCGGTTGCAGCACGCGCATCCCCAGTATTGGCCTCCCAAGTCCCGTCTGGGAAAGGCGACCCGCAGTCGCCCACATCGCGAGCGGCAACCAAGCGAGCTACACCGACCAACAAGCCTATCTCCGCAGCACCGTATGCGTCGGCCACCACCGCCGCCATGGCACCAGTCCCTTTGCTGGCGAAGAGGCCGATGGCAACGCTTCATTGGGTTGTGACGCCGCCACCCAGACGACGACCAGCACGTCGAACGATCTGTACGTTAAGCTCTTTGCCCTCATAGATCAGCAGCGTGCGCAACTGGTGGAGCTTGTGGAGCAGGTCGCGAGCTGCGACACGATTATAGCCGCACTCGAGACAACTATCTCGGAGTTCCGCACGCAAGACGTCGACGATACGGAGGGCAATCTTGGGACCCCAATCACACAGCACCCTCAGCCCCTCGTCCAACGCGGTCATAGGCGTGACCTCCGACTCGTGCACGCGCCAGTCTTTGCCGACTTGCTCAATCCGGCCAACGTCACACTGGATGGCCTGCTCGGCGTTTTCGGGGCGTGCAACGGGGCGGCGATCATGGCGGAAGGCGCGGACCACTTGGTCGGTACAGCTGCCACGGGTGCCGCGCGTTGCCTTCTCCACGTCATGACGGCCCTTCGGTTCACGGCCTTGCCACGTCGCGTGTTCGGGTGCGAGTGAAGAGGGAACATCTTCTGCCCGCACTGTCATGTCCATGCTCCATTCCAGGCCGCGCGCCTCCACATGCCGATACACGTCGATGGCTTTGCGAGCACCGCTGAGGCACTGAGTGCAGCCTCGAAAACACTTCGTGCAGAGCGCCAGTGGGTATGTGGCAGCTGAGGCGCCGACTTGTGCGCCCGTTTCCGGTGGCGTCGACGCAACGCCTCCGGTGCTAGTTGTGGATCTCGTATCCTCCGGGATGCGGCATAAGTGCACCGCCACCAAAATGGTCGTCATAGAGACGCAGCTCTACGTCCTGGCGGGTCTCGTGGTTAGCCATCACCACGACGTGGCGATTGTCATCGACCGCGCTGGCAACTGGCACCAGGTCGACGGCGGGGTCGTCTCGACAGTGGATTCTGAAGCCGTCTCGGCAGCCCGCTGTCCTCGCGTGGTATACCCGTCGCGAGATCCAGTGACAGGCGTGCACACGTTTAGGTTTCACATAGTAGCACGTTAAAATATACTCCATCTTTATTCATGTCAAGGAGTGTGTGGGCAGAACCGACTGCACTACGCGAATGGCCTTCTTGCTTTGTGGAGGGATCTGCAGTGCATGAGCTCTAGCGACGGAAAGAGCACAAGGCACACATGTGTTCTATGAGGGTGCGCATTTCATTTTATCTTTCAGCTATGATAAAAGCAATCATGTCGACGGGACTTATACATCTCGCCTACCGCATACTCGTATACTCGTATTGATGAAGTTGAAGATGCGGAATAAACTAGCCGACTTCGGGTGTCACCGACCGCAGCGCCGCTGTCGAGAGCTTTGGATTTTGACCAATCGCTAGTCGTTTGGGCCATCCAGTGCATTTTGATTAGAACGCTGGCCTTCCATTGAAATTTGAAACCAGCAAATTGCTTGTTTCTTAAAAGCACTGAAGCCTCTTTTTGACTTAATTAGGTTTTAAAAGCAAATGGGAGATCCGACGCTTGCCCAATGCTTCCTCCGTACCTGCGGAAAACGATCAACAGTGTCTTGGACGCCATGGGGAAGCGTCGGATCTCCCATTTGCTTTTAAAACCTATTTAAGTCGAAAAGAGGCTTCAGTGCTTTTAAGAAACAAGCAATTTGCTGGTTTCAAATTTCAATGGAAGGCCAGCGTTCCAATCAAAATGCACTGGATGGCCCAAACGACTAGCGATTGGTCAAAATCCAAAGCGCTCATGATAGCTCGGACGCTCTCGACAGCGGCGCTGCGGTCGGTGCACCCGACAGCAAAGGTGCACGCGACTGCTGTCCTCTCGCCGTTCACCGTCGTTGAGGCGAACGCGGTGGTACGTTCCGGCGGAAGAAAGGATCTAGGCGGCTCATGGTACCCTAGATTGAAGCCAACTGCCACATCGGAGCTGGAGCTGTGGTAGGCAAAGGCGTTGTCATTGACGCCGATACGACCATCGGTCTCTCGAGTGTATGCGGCTCGTATCTGAAGTGTAGTAACGTGTAGGTACCAACGCTACGCTACTGAACTGCCATATTGGCAAGCGTAATGTGATCCACGCAGGGGTCCGCATCGGGCAGGTCTTGTTTACGATGAAGTGTAGAACGGTCTCATCCATCATGTAGGATGGATTTGGCTTCCAGCTAGACGCCTCAGGCAACCACGCCAAGAAGCCGCAGGAGCTTCGTGTTGAGATTCACGATGACGTTGAAATCGGGTAAAAGGATGGTGATGTGGTTTATTACATGTGACGGGGATATCCAAGAGCCAACTGCACGATTGACCGCGGAAGCTGGCGGCACACGGTCATCGGAAAAGGATGCAAGCTCGACAACCTCGTGAGTGCTGGCGTGCGATTCAAGGTATCCAGCGTGGTGCTGTTGCTAGATTCAAGTCGGCCACAACGTCCAGATTGGGCCTGGGAGTGTCTTCGCGGCACAGACCGGCATCGCTGGCAGCACGACGATCGGCGCCAACGTTCACGTGGGCGGCCAAGTGGGCATCGCGCAGCACTTGACAATTGGTGATAACGTCCGCATTGCGGCTAAAAGCGGAGTCATGCACAACCTTCCAGCCCACGGGACCTTTGGTAGGCGTCTTCCAATTCAAATATTGTCGACACAACTATTTGTAGGCGGCGTGCCCGCTGTGCCCATCATGGAGTTTCGCCGCCAGATGAACCACCTCCGTCAGGCTGGCCTCAAGCCGAAGCATGCCGAGACATAGACAAGCTTGGTGCCTTCTACAAAGTCGTAGATACGCAGCTGGATGAGCCGAGGAGCGGGTCGATATTCGCGTCCTGAGCACTTCAACATGGTTTCCTGGTGTATCTGCGATCACCAATGTTCCAAAAGACTGGGAATTCCCGTGCCTTCATGGTTCTCCGCGCTGTGCTTCATTTCCTCAGTAGCTACCTCTCACAGCTGCACAGACAAAAACACACGTCACGTCACAGATCCACGCGACGGGATGCAAGGATAGGCATGACCGTCTTCTCTTAGTACGGCGCCATGTGCGTCAACGACAGGCCACGCCGATGACAGGACGGGGGGCTGGTCGGTCTCGGAAGCGGCGCTGGCCACGGAATCTTGCCACCGACGCCTGGCCAAGCGATTCTCCGAACAAAAGAACCCGGGACTCTGGAAACGCATAGGATCTAATAAAGTATCGGAGGTTTCGCTGACTTTCTTTTTCGGGGTTTTTGTGGTGGCCTGGGAATAATAAAAAAGCATCGACGATGGCGGAGAACGAGCACCACAGCGCCATGTACGGTGCCACCATGGAGCTCAACCCCGTGCCGTGGACGGAACACACGGCACCAGACGGACGCAAGTATTACTACAACGCGTCCACGGGGGAATCCACGTGGGAGCGTCCCGCTGAGCTCGCCGCCGCGCCCGCTCAGCAGCAGGTCCGCCCGCAGCAACAGCAGACCGCGCCCGCCCAGGCCGGTAACCCGCAAGTGCAGCAGCAAGGCCAGGCTGGCGCGATCAATCCCGCGACCGGTGCCCCTATTGCCGGCCAGCCGTTCCAAGGCCAGCCCGGTCAGATGCCTCAGTACGGCTACCCTGCTACTGGCTACCCCCAGCCTTACGGCCAGCCCATGGGTTATCCCCCGTACGCCCAGGGCGGGTACATGTACCCCTACGCTCAGCCCTACGGTAGGCAAGGACGTCTTGGTATTATATCTTACGATCTAACGTGAGTAGGCTACGCACCGCAGGTGGCTGGCCCGGGTCCGCCGATTCAGACGACCGAGAGTGGGCAAGGTACGCATCCTCTACATGCTTGCATACTTCGGATGCTTGCGTGTCCGTTGTGTATCTGTATTTACGTGTTTTCATGTCCAGGCCCCCCTGGTTGCAATTTATTCGTGTTTCATATCCCGAATGACATGACGAACCAGGACCTCTTCAACTACTTTGCAACGTTCGGTAACGTGATCAGTGCTCGTATCATGGTCGAAAAGGAGACTGGTCGCAGCCGTGGCTTTGGTACGTCCATATAGCTTATCGTCCACAGCTTCTTACCTGATGAGCAGGTTTTGTGAGTTATGACAACGCACCCTCCGCCGATGCTGCCATCAAGGGCATGAACGGCTTCCAGGTCGGTCGCAAACGCCTCAAGGTCCAGCACAAGAAGGAAAAGGGTGGCATGTACGACGACGACACGGAGCAAGTTTCTGCCGGCGCCCAATAAGTTGCACGTGATTGCGAGCTCCGCGCCGAAGTCGCCGACTGCTGCACCCGCCGACGTGTATCTGAATATGTGCATCTTGGGTATCTGTACTTGCATAACGGCGTGAGCAGCAATCCACGCCTTCGAACGGCGCTCCCTTCATTTGTTTTGTGTTATGGCAGTGTTATAACAGTGGATCTGGCGTCGAAAGTCACACACCAAGGATCGCGGCCGCATGGGCGCTGTCCATTCAAGGGTTGCGCTGCCGCAGCCCATCGTCGATGCTCCGAAAGGCACCGCCGCCTCTGAGGTGTCGCTGGAGGAGCATTTGGAGCCAGTTGCAGAGGCGTCGTCGACTGTTCGTCCACCGTGCGCCAACACTGCTCTAGTCGACCTCAACACGGCGGACTCGAACGAGCTGGCGTCACTTCCTGGTATCGGACCCGTGCTGAGCCAGCGCATCGTTACCCATCGGCCGTACGCGTCGGCGGAGGAGCTTCTCTCCGTGCCCGGCGTGGGGCAGCGCAAGTTCGCGCTACTCCATCGCTACCTCGCGCCCATCGCGCCAGAGAGCATAGCAACGGAGTACGGCCCATATCACAGGTCCAGCTTGTCTTCTGCAGATGGAGCACCGACGTTCGTAGTGGCAACTTGGAACATCCGCAACATCTCGCGCAAGAAGGCCACAGCAGCCCTCGAGAAACTTATCGAGATCATGGAGGCCTACGACCTCATCGCCCTTCAGGTAGGCTACCGCATGCGACGATTCGCCGCAACACTAGAGCAGACCCAAGCATCTACCGCTTAGGAGATCCGAGACGTGCTCGTGCTGAAAAGGCTCAAGCACCTCATGCGCGGGTGGGATTTCATCGCGTCTTCCGGCGTGGGTCCGGCATCTTCGCATCACAAGGAGCACTTCGCCTACTTCTATCGCAAGGCGAAGTGGACCCGCCCCATCCCCGTTGCCGTCGACGAGACACTCGCCGCTGGCATCACCCGCCGGCCCTTCGTTGTGCGAGCGCAGACGCACTGTGGCCAGTGCACCGTCGTTCTCATCAACGTGCATGTGGTGTTTGGACGGCAGGCTGGCCCGCGGCGAAAAGAGATCGACGCCATCCACGCCGTTACCGCGGCCGTCGATGAGGACGCGCCGGTCGTACTCCTCGGGGACTTCAACCTGGCACCCTTCGACGTGGGGCTGGCCGCGCACGGCTGGGAGCCGCTCGTGCGCGCGCCGAGCGCGACCACTGTCTTCGGCAACCTCTTCGACAACATATGGCTTCGGCGTGGGGCGTCGTCATCGCCCTTCTGCCGAGTCGACAGCGGTGTCGATCGCATCGACCACCGGTACTTCCCCGAGTCAGCCTCTGGCGTCAAGGCTACAGCTCTGGCCGCGCGGAGACAGTGCAGCGCCGAGCTCTCCGACCACTGCCCCGTGTACATGGCGCTCTACCTCACACCAGCGCTAGCTACACCAGCGAACGAACATAGTATACTGGCTCCTTCGGCCTAAACGCGAGCCCTGCAGTTCTCGAGGCAACTAACCAGGTTACTTTTTCGACGCGCAGTCACCGCCCAGCAGGCTGCAAATCTACGCAGTTGAAGTTGCCGTGTTGCAAGCTGGAAGAGACGAATGTGCCTCAGAGTAACGGCGGCCCGCACTGGCCAGTGAAGCCGCGTGGTGGCGGTGGCCTCCATGTTGGTTCCTCCATCTTGACATCTTTTCAGCCCTGCAGGCCATTGGTCCGTTTGGATCCACAAACTCGTCGGCGGGGGATAGAGCTGGGGCACCGGCTGGCACGTTTCCGGTGTCGGTGTGCGTGGCTTCAGTTTGAATCCACCGCCATGAAGGTCATAGGCCTCGCGGTACTTGCAGCAGTGGGCGTCGCCGAGGACTGGGACGCACAGGCGGAGGCCATCGTTGCCAAGATGGTACGTGTCGGACGTTGTACAGCGTGGGACTCATGGACCACAGACACCGGCGCAGTGGATCGGCCAGATGGCGCAGGTCAACATTGGCTTCATCCTTGATGGAAACAACAAGCTCAGCACCGACGCGGTCACTCAGTGCGCCAAGGCTGGTGTTGGCTCCTTCCTCAACGGTGTCATGTCCGCGCCGCAGTGGCGCTCGATGATTACCCAGATCCAGCAAATCTACGCGGCGAATGGGGCCCCGCCGGTGCTCTTTGGCCTCGACAGCGTCCACGGCGCCAACTATGTCAATGGCGCGGTGCTCTCTCCGCAGCAGATCAACAAAGGCGCGTCGTTCAACCCGACCCTCGTCCAGCAGTCGGCTTATATCACCGCGCGGGACTCGGCTGCCGGCGGTCTCAACTGGGTCTTCAGCCCGGGTGTGGACGTCACCACGCACAAGCGTTGGTCGCGCGTCTACGAATCGTTTGGCGAGGATCCGTACCTGAGCTCCGTGCTCGGGCAGGCCGCCGTCACCGGCATCCAGTCGATGCCGGGGGTCGCCGCGACTCTCAAGCACTTTATTGGGTATGGTGCTACTTCCTCGGGCGATGACCGCGGGCCCGCCTACCTCTCCGACTACGAGGTGCTCAACTACCATGCGCCGCCGTTCATTGCCGCCGTTGCCGCCGGCGCCTTGTCCATCATGTCCAGCTACGTGTCGAACAACGGCGTGCCCATGGTAGCCAACACGCCTCTCACTGTGAACCTTCTCCGCAACGACATGGGCTTCAATGGCGTGCTTGTCACCGACTGGGAAGACATCTACAACCTCAACAACGTGCACCATATCGTGAGCAACAACCAAGATGCCGTTGGGCTTTCGATGGCCAAGTCGTCCGTCGACATGAGCATGATCCCGTACGACTTGAGCTTCATCGGCTTCGCGCAAAACCTCCTCAACTCGGGCAAGACGCCAGCCTCGCGCTTTCGTGAGTCGGCCAAGCGCATCATCAAGTACGTTATGAAGCGAAAGGTCCATCTAACTTTCCTTGCAGGCTAAAGCTTAAGCTGGGTCTCTTCTCGACGCCGGTACCCGGTGCATCCGCTGTCTCACTCGTAGGCAGTGAAACCGACCGCCAAGCGGCTCTCGAGATGGCCCGCGAGTCCATCGTCCTGCTCAAGAACAAAAACAGCGCACTTCCGCTTAAGAGTCAGCCTCGCATTTTCCTCACGGGCCCGTCCATGGACGACGTCGGCCTCCTCTGTGGCGGCTGGACGCAGCAGTGGCAGGGCGTCATGGGCAATGACAAGTTCCCTGGTTACCAAAGCATCAAAGGGGCGCTACTCAATATGTACTCGGACAAGTCCAAGATCACATCGATGCGGGTACCTCGTCTCACCATGTCAGCAGTGCTAACTTCGATGCAGGGCATCGATATCAACGGTGTCGCCACAGACCCCCTCGCGACCGCCAAGGCCATGGCCCAGGCTGCCGAATACACAATTGTCGTCGTTGGTGAAGCCCCGTATGCCGAAATGGTTGGCAACATCCCGGACGCGACAC
>JNBR01000504.1:0-41919 GCA_002081595.1 Achlya hypogyna
CATTGATATTTGAAGCTACCGGGCACCATACGTGGCAGCTACGAAGTACTACGTAGTATTGCGCACTTGATGGTCGCAAAGGTCAAAATAGTTAATTCGTTTCGAATATTTTTGCCTCCACAGGTTCGGATTCATGTGTTGATAATAGCTTGAGTAATTGCAACATATGTTATTCTAAAGTGCAAAGGCCAGCACAAGGCACAGAAGTGCAATGAAATAGACGACACCGGGCGATACCCGCGAGGTGGAGCCCTGCTGGGGAGCTGCCGCCGCCTGTGGTGTCACTGGTACCCTTGTGACTTCTCCCGTCGGCGCCGTGGTGATTGCCGTCACGTGGGCAGCGATACTGTTGTCTGGAAGGGGTGCTACAGACACAGCAGCCACAGAACCGCCGCCGCTTTCAGTCGACACAGGCATTGGTGCACTCAGCGGTGTGGACGTCGTGAGCTGCGGCTCGTTTGTGTCGGTGGTTGGGTATGGCGCCGCCGTGAGTACTGGGGTTGGTTCCGACACTGGGCTCGTCGTTACGTCGGTGCTCGACGGCGGCATTGGCTCGCTGACCGTCGTTGGGGCATTCGTCAACTCATTTGTGGGGGCTGCTGTCGGTGATTCTAATGTCATGCCTGATGGCGCTGGCTCAGGTATTCCTGTTGGAGCTATCGTTGTCGACGGTTCAGGGTCGGACGTGGCCGCTGTCGAGGACGCTAGTGACGTGGTCGTAGGCGCTGGCGTAAACGTTGGCACTGGTGTGACCGATGGTGTCGTCGAAATGCAGACGCCGTTGACACACATCGTGTCGTCGGCACACGGCGGTGTGCAGACCGCGAGACCGCAAACAATGAACGGGTCCGGGCACACAAGCGTTCCAGTAAACCCCGGCACCGCAAGCACTTGGCCTTTGACGGTGCAAGATACGGTGACGGACGTCGTCGCGCTCTGGGCGACGCTGATGCGCACCGTGGGCGGCGTTGTTAGCATGTTACAACTCATGGCGTAGCAGCCCGCGTATCGGTTGGTGACAGTGAGCCCCTTCATGTTGTTTTGGCGCAGTGTCGTCATGGCGCATTTGCTCTGTGTGCCGTAGACTTCACCGAGTGCTGGAACGCTGCTGGCTGTTAGCGTAAGCTCGTTGATACTGAAGCTGCAGTCGCCGCCAGTGTACCCGACCTGCTGTGGGCAGTAGTCGGCGTAGGGGTTTGTACCACCGTCATTCGCACTGGTAAAGTACTGGTACCACAACGGTAGCGGCGACGACGCCAGAGCTCGCGTGCAATACGACCGCGACTGCAGCGTTGGCGAGCATTGCTCGTTCATGCTAGAGCAGAAGAGCTCCGAGTTGAGCGGCACGCCGTTCGAAATGCACGGATCCGTGGTGAACGCACAGCCTTGATTGTTGCCGTAGTACATGGGCTGGGCCATCGAATAGTTGGGCTGGTACCAGCCCGAGTCTTCAAAGAACGCCAAGGTGAGCGCCGTAAAGGCATTGCCATTGTAGTTGATCACAGGGGACATGCTCTCGGGCGAGAAGAGCCGCTCTTCCCTACACGCGCCATACAGCCCCCGCATCGAAGGTACCGTACCAGTGAGAGCCGAGGCATGCTGGATCATTGTTCTCGAGGTCGGCCCCCGGCACCGTGCTGCAGTTAAAGTAGGCTTGCGTGAAGCGCACGACGGCCGGAGTCACGACTGTTGCCACCGAACGGCCACGAAGCGTGCGATATATGATGGTGTTGTTGCTCGGAAAGACAGTGCTCACAGTCGGTGTCGTGGCACCGTTGCAGACGCCGGCCATGGGCACCGTCGAACCATGGAGTCCCCCTGACGCCCGCGGTGTGCGCGGGGTGCCGTCGGCTTGGCGCATGAGCGGAAATGATGCCGCTGACAGCCCAAGCGCGTGGGCCATTTCGTGCATGGCCGTCGTGAGCTGCTGATTGAAGATCGGCCCCGCGCGCTGCGACGGGTTGATGTATCCGGGACAAAAGTTGATCATGCCGAAGATCGGCCGGTCGAACTGGTCGCGCTGGCAGGTAGCCGCGTACGCGAGTACATTTGTAGCGCAGTTGGTGGTCGTCGCTGCGCGCACGTAGAGCAACATGTCGGCATTGTTGATGGGCGTATTATTGGGGCTCACCACCGAGCAAGACCCCCCCGGTGGGCACACCATGATGGGTGCAAAGTGCGCATCGGGAATTGGCATGTCAACGCAGAGCTGGTTCGCGGTGACTGCGAGGCACGTGGCCGTAACGGACGTGGCCGTGCACGTGTGCGTCGCAAGGAGCCCGCCAACAACGGGCACGACACTGAGCGCCCGCTGCCAGTAGGCCACAGCCGCTGGCACAAGGTACTGTGTCAGAAAAATTTGATTTGCCGACGACAACGCGCCAATCGTCACGTTGTCAAAGTACGTTGCGAGTCGCAGCGGCTGGAACGACGACTTCGTAGCGCTGTCGGCGCCGACCGAGCCGTCGAGCCGCCGGTCCGAGTGCACGAGGCGGTCGTGATGCCGCGCGTACCCTTGCGGCGACGTAACGTGCTGCACCTGGCTCAGGACTTCGTCATGCACGCACCCGAGCGCCGTGCTGGCGGCCACAAGCACGGCCCCAGAGACGCGCATGGGCAATCGCACAATGGGACGAGCGCACGTCCATCTCCAGAAAGGCCAGGAATAGCAGTAACGGTGAGATATGGCAGTTGGCGCCAAAATGGCGGCAACCATGGCGCCGGCCGTGCCGACGTTGCGTACGGCCGTTCGCGTTGCCCGCTGGTCACCGGCAGTGCGTTGTTGTCGCCGACACCGCACCTCCGACGCTGCACCAGATCCCACCGACTCCTCCAGCTCCATCACAACGAGGCACGCCACACGACTGATATGGATTACTCGTCGTCCGAAGACTCGTTAAAGTCGTCCGAGTCCTCGTCGTCTTCTTCATCGTACTCGCTGCCGAAGGTCAGATACGCGTTGTCGGGGATTTCGAGCCGCAGCAGCGTGGCTTCTTCGTCGTCGGCCATGTCCGCGTCATCGTCGCTCTCCGAGTAGTCGTCGCTCATAAGATCGTCGGTTCCGCCGTCGTCCACCGAGTCCATCGCGCTGTCATCGTCTCCTTCCTCTTCCAAACTCGACGTCGATTCAAAGTCCTCCTCCTACGGCGCCTGAGGCCAGAGTCGCCAGGAGTTGCCCGCACCATCGACTCCGAGTCTTCGGCGTTGTCTTCGAGGTCCGAGTCCGCTTCGTTCGGCTTGCTTCGCCCGATCTACGCACGTGCTTTGCCGGCTTTAGCCCTTGCGGCAGCGTACCTCGTACAAGCGGCAGACCGGGTCGTCTTCGCCGTAAACCGAATCCAAGTACCGCCCTTCGAGAACCTACGCAGTGTCAAGCGCGGTCCCCACCCACCAGCACCGCACCGAGAGCAGAGTCTCCTGCGCGTTGAGCGACACATCGTAGATTGGCCGCTCCACGTCGACGGTTGAAATGTCGCGGTAGTCGCGCGCGTCGAGAACGCGGAACCAAGTCTTGTGCTTGAGCACCTTCTTGGACGTCTCTTTCTACGCCGCGGCCGTCAGTTTGGGTGCCGCCAGTCCCGAGCGTCGTACCACCATCGGTTCAAACGGTGTATACGCGTACAAAATGCTGCCCGATTGATTGAACTGGACTCGGCTTTGTTCCAAAGCGGGCACCAGTCGCAGCAGCTTGAATGTGCGCAGGTCCCACACTGCCGAATTGACGAGCACCTCGTTGCCGTTCGGGTGGTAGTAGCCGTAGCCGACGTTGGAGAGTTTGTCGAACTGGTGCAGCGCGCGGGAGGTGCGCAGATCCCAGAGCATCCCATCGGCCAGCACTGTCGAGTCTGACGGAGCAAACGCGCAGTTAGTGTCGTCGCCATAAGTTCCCGCGGGCTTGGTCGGGTCTTCGAGCTGCGCAACGAGAGTACCTACAAAGCTGGGTCACGCCGGCCCATGCCATGCGTAGGTACCAGTCTCGACCTCGTAGATAGCTGTGCCACGGAGTGGGCTCGAGATGGATGGATCGAACGGGTTCTCCGACGTCGTGTAGGCCATGGCGACCACGCGGTCGCCGGCGTGGTTGAACTGGCCGCTGCGCATGCCCGGCAGCGTCCAACGCGGTGCGTCCATGCGTCCGAGATCCCAGAGACCGATGGTTGCTTGCACGTACTGCGACAGCCTACCGCAGCGGTGGGAGTTCGGCTTGCGTGGCGACTGTACCGCGAGGTGCCCGCGAGCACGAGCGGGTTCGCGTGGGCAAAGGCCAGGCGCGTGTGCTCGTTGGTGACGATACTCGTGAGCGCCCCGGCGTTCGGGTGGCAGCGCCAGTGGCCCACAACCGCGTCCTGCTCGAGGTTGATCTGGCAGAGCTCACCTTGGTCTGTGCCAAAGAGCATCTGCCGGTCTCGCGGCGCCGCCAGGAACCGCGCTGCGGTCACGCTGCCGCTGAGCTCCGAGCCGTGGCCTACGCGCGCGTTAAAGCCGACGGAAAGGCACCGAGAGTACCGACGACGCGGAAGGCGCGGTGGCGACCGAAAGCGAAACGCATCGTGCTCATGTCCTCGCGCCTCGAGCCACCAAAGGCGCTGCGCACCACGAGCCGAGTGCTGACATTGGTGTACCTACGCAGCCGCTTGAGTCTGCACCGGCTAGGGCCGCACTCACAGAGGAGGGGCCGTCGTATCTGGGCATTCATGCGGCTTGGAAGACGCAAGCGAAAAGGGCGGCACGACCGACACTGGGTGCGGGCACTGCCGGTGCTGCTCCCGGCAGTACTGGCGCACGACCGTGTCAAGCCACGTCGTCTTGGGCTCGCGCTTGGTCATTGCTGTGGGCTTGGGCGCCTCCGCCTTAAAGAAGTGCGGCGCCTCAAGCATGCGAGCCAAGTGCTTTTTCTTCTGCGCAAACGACAGCCGCGGTGGCTTGGGCTCGGGCTTGTGGCGCTTGGCACGCGGCGATGCCGCCGGTGAAAGCCCGATGTCGTCGCCCGATTTGGACCGGCGCATCGTTGGCTTGTGCGGGCTGCCGGGTCCCGCGGCCTTGAGCTGTGCTTCGGCTTCCAGTGCGTCCGCGGCCTGCGTGAGCCCGTGCGCCTTGAGGTGGTCGTGGATCAACAGCAGCAGCTCTGTCGGGTTGTAGGTGATGCGTGTAGCCGCAACGACGTTGGCCTTTTCGATCTTGCGCACGGCAGGATCCGTGGCTTCGTGGATGGCCGTGCTTGGTGTGCGGTGTGTCACGTGGGAAATGAGCTCGAGGGCCACCTCCTTGAAGCGTGCGTGGATGTCGGCGTTTTCTTCGAGCACAGGGTCTTGGCGCACTAGGTCCGATAGTAGTTGGCCTACACGCGAGATCAGTATTTATTCGAGGTCAGTAAGGCCGCCGCCTACCCAGCTGCATCTGCTCGAGGATCTGCGCAATGTGTCGGTCGCGCGAGAGACCCAGCAACGCGCGCGCAGCGAGAAACCGAATGCTATCGGCGTGCTGCAGCGACCGCTTGTATCGCAGCAGCTGCAGGCACACCTTGAGGGCGCTCTTGTCGCGCGCGAGCTTGAGGATTGTGCGCACAGCGTCGTCCTTGGGGCGGGCCAGCGTCGGCGGCAGCACGCAGTTGCAAAAGACATGCAGCGCGTCACGAACCACGTCGCCATCGCGCAGGTGACTGCTCATGGCGCAGTCGAGAAGAATCGCGAGGCCACCGCGGCGAGAGTCCGTCAGCGTCGTTGCGCACACGTCGGGCGCGATCGGTGAGTGAACGAGTGTCAGTAGCCGCAGCGATTGCAGTGCAAACTGCGCGCGCTCTACGAGCCACAGGCGGTAGGACGTGGCCTCCTGGTCTAGGTCGCGACCAGCCTGCTGGCAAAACACGTCGAGCACCTCCAGCAACACGAGTGGCGCACGCAGGTGCACAAGGCCGAGCACCCACTTGGTGTCCTTGAGGCCCTTGCCGTGCTTCTCGAAGAGAGCGATCTGCTGCTCGTGCGACTTGTCGTCGATGTCGATCGGTTTGTACGGGGACAGTTTGGGTATGCGCGACGCTTGCAGCTTGCGCCGGAGGCTGTGAACCACGAGTCCAAAGTGCACGCGGACGTACTGCCGCAGACACAGACACGCATCGTGCGCGAGTTGCCGCTGCACCGCATTCTTAGGCGCATTGCCTGCACGAATAAGGTTCAAGAGGACATATACCCCGTCGCTCTGCTCAAAGAGCTCGAGCGCCGATCGAAATGGCAGCACGAGCCCAAAGAACACCACGGCATTCTGTCGCGCCTTGTCGTGCGGACTGCCCAGCAACTCCAGCGCCAGTTGCAACAGCGCGACGCGGTCTGGCTCGCGGCGAAAGATGGTTTCCATGACCACCGACGAGGACGCAAAGCCGTGCAGGCACATGCTCAGGGAGCGATGGAGCACCGCAATCTCGTCTGCCGTCTTGGACGCCAGCACGAGCTGAAGCCCACCGGCCTCGAGAAAAGCAAAAGCAAACTTCTTGTGGGCGAGAAAGTGCGACGTGAGCTTGAGCGTCGCCGACCAGAGCGTTGGGTGGTGGCTATGGAGAAAAGTCACAATGGTGCCGAGCGCGTCTTCCTTGAGGGCCGGCGCCAGCAGCTCCAGATACTCGCCCATGAGGCCTAGGCACTCGAGCGAGTACAGTAGGTCCAGTAGCAGCAGCTGCTTGGGCTGCTCTTCGTGTGTGATGCGGGCGGAAGTGGCGTCGGCCGCGTCAGCTGCCAAGCCATGGACGAGCCGGTCCGTGATGTCGTCGCCTCCGAGGTGCAACTCGGCCGGTGCTTTTTCTATTGACAGCTTGCGCCGCTTGGCGTTGGTGGGCGTCGGTGCGGCAGGTGCTGGTGGCTTGGACTTGTGTTTACTTTTCTTTTGGTTTGCAGCCATGTACTCGAGGGCGCGCGCGCGTTCGTTCTCAAGGGCTATTGCGTAGAATCGCGCACGCTTGAGCAAGCTTACGGGCAACGTGGCGTGATTGACGACCGAGTCAGCGATCGAGCGGTCGCGGAGACCCACAGAGAGCAGGCCCGACGCGTAACACTGGAGCTGCAACGCGTGCGCCACGGAGGAGGGCCCACCCTCGGCCCACCGACACAGACGCGCGAGCACGTCTTCTTCGTACAGCATGCGCACGATGAAGCGCGTGTTGACGGGAGAAGTTGCGAGGAGAAGCCGGCACGCGGCAGCGTTGGCGTGTTCGTTACGGACACGGTCGGCGCTGTCGCCCTGGAGCTTGCGCTCGAGCATCGGGTAGAAGTCTTCAAACTCGCCCAAGATGCGGAAGAGGTGGCCGATGAGGTGGTTGTCCCGACGCGACGGCGTGGGCTGCGTTTGCCGGAAGGTAGCTTCGGCCTTCTCAAGCACCTCGGCCAGCCAGTGCATCTTGCGGATGCGCTCGGCCTCGTCCGTGTCATCCAAGAGAAGCTCTGAGACAAGCTGGAACGTCTGCACCTCCAACGGGTCGACGTTGTGGATTGTCGACTCGTTCGCCGAGTCGGAGCCAACGACGTCTTCCATCTTGCTGTCAAAAAAGATCAACCAGTGCTCCAAATGCGATTGCTTCAAATTGCTCTTTATTACTCGATATAACGGACCAATCGTTTCACTGCGCGGTCTGGGACGAGCATTGATCTGTGCCCTGCACGCCGAAGCCCGTCGACGAAGCCACGGCGCCAGCTCTGCGGGTCTGCGACGTTGCCCTCGCTGCTCCACTGCCGCACTGCCGCTGCCACCCCGGCATCAATTCGCATGGACGCCAGAGGCAGTAAAGCGCACCTAAACCTATTTTTCAGTGCTCTTTTATTATATCCGGTGGATCCGGTTGAGGGATTAAGCACCTATTCCTCACAAGGTGCATGCCGATGTATGGTGCAGTGCAATGCATTCGAACAAATGCCCAGAATATACGACCGCAGACAGTTCATTCCCTTAAAGTACCTCTCTCTTCGTGTGGCTATTCAAGTTCATGCTCCTGTACAAGGCTCTGGCCTCAATTGCCGCTCTATGGAGCCCCATTTATGTTCGGCCCGTAGTCGTCAGCGATTGCGATCAAGCAGAAGATGAAACCCGCATGCTAGTTGATGTTATGTGTCTTTGCTGTTGTACTTCTTGACCGCGTTTGCGATGGCAACGCGAAATGCGATTTCCCAGCGGCGACCGCGCTCCATAAATACCTCCATCGGGTTGCGCCGCATCTCGTCCCAGTTGAGCGGCGCCCCGAGCACTTGTTTGCAGAAGCCGAACTCGTTCATCTTGGTCAAGATCACCAGGGCGTCCTTGAGCAGTCCGTTGTTGACGTGGCACAGAAATGTAAACAACGTCTGGCCGTCGGGCATCGCCTCCATGGTGGCCCAGCCCCATTGAACCCCTCGGACGCCGACGCTCATGTGTGGGAGCAGCGCGTCTTCAACGACGGAGCGCCATATGACGACGCGCCGCGTTGCCTCTCGGTACTTCTTGAAGATCATGTTGAGGAAGATGGGCGTCTCATCCGCGTGAGTGTGGTACTTGAGGTACAGGGTGTCGGCGTCCACGCGCTCCTCTGTCTACGGCCGCAAGGCATCAGTGAACAGCAAAAAAGCCCGGCGAGCGTACGAGACTGGCACCAGCGGGCACCTCCGGGGCTTGGCCGCCATGCACCGCGTCCCAAAAGGCTGCCGCGACCACATCGATGGGGGCAGCGTAGGATTCGCGCCCGATGAACTTGGCCATGCACGTGCCGTTGGGTTGCGGCTCAGCCTCGGTGCGGAAGTCGGGACACGGAGATGCGGGATAGAGCCCGGCATTGAGAAACGCCGTTTGCTGCCGCGAGTACTCGCGGTCCGCGATTGCATGAATGGCAGCCGTGCGCAGGTGCAGCGCAGCCGCCAGCTTGTACTGCTTCCAGTCGGCCATGTGCCCGTTGGTCGTGTCCTTGAGAGAACGCGTGAGAGCCTACCCAAGCGCCGAGAGCCAACCTGCAGCAAAGGCCGCTTTCGGAATAGCGCCACCATGGTTTCGACGAACGTGGCTTGCCGGTCGACTTCGCTACGGAGATGGGCGTTCTCTTGAAGTGCTTCGGTCTTAGTGAGCAGCTCCTGCTTGGCGATCGCGGCCCAGGCGGTCGCTGGCTCGGCTGCCGGCGTCGTGGGCTCCTTGGCCTTGAGCTCGTTGAGCCGGACTTGCAGCGCTGCGACGTCAGCGCGGAGCTTTAGGATTTCCTGGCGCTGGCGGAACTGAAACTTGTTTTTGGCCTGGACTGGCTCTGGGCTTGGTGCCTTGCGCTTGGCCGGCGGGTGGCTGAAGTCCTCGAGCACTCGGTCGAGTATCGGCGACGACACAGACGACGACGTGGACGACGTTGCGGCATCGCCGTTGAAGGTGCTCAAGATGTCGCACATGGCCGAGAGCTCGGTATCCAGCTCGGCGTCCGTCGCGATGAGGAACTCGAGATCATGCAGAGCAGACCCCGCCATCGTCTCGTGCCGAAATCTCCCGTTCTGAGACCTGTACCACCATTCCAATGAAGACCAACATTCCTGTGCATGACGTCACAAGTTGGCGGTGGCTTACCACCCACCTGCAGTGCATTCATGGTGCAGCGGAGGCCAGCGCCGTCGAGAGGCGGCGCCTTGCTGTCGCCTTGCTCATGGCAGCAGCCACCTCGGCACACCGATCAAGATATACCGTGGCAGTAATTGGCTGAAATTCGAACCTACAACGCATTTTATTGGTGGAATTCTTAATTTCTCGTGCGAGCAGATCAGCGACAAAGCTTCGCAAGGGCGGGCCATGGCAATCGACTCGAGGCATCGCGCCGAAGCAGAGGACACGAGCGTCATATGGATTAGCACTTTAGGCAACCGAAGGCCGGGAGCGGTAGGGGTTGCAGGGATATCCAGCGAATGGATGCACCACTGTCCCGGCCAGGCCTGAACGGCGAGGAGCACTCGTTGGGACGATGGGTGGCTGTGGTAGGAAAAGCGGCGACAATGCGGACTCAGTGGTACGGTGTCCGCAACGCGGGCTGGCTCATGGCGTAGTAGTACCGTTCAATGGCCTGACCGATAGCCTTTCGAAGCGCGAGCTCAAAGAGGCGCCCTCTGCCCATGAGGGCCATCATCACAGCTGTTGTCGGGTCCTGTGAACGCTGAGCAGCAGTCTCGGCATTGTCATGAGCCGTGCTGAACTGGAGTTTCTGCAGCATGGCCTGCACGACAGCGAGGTTGCTGCAGTGATCTTGATCCATAGGCACTTGCAGAAAGATGGTCATCTTGCTTTGTGTCGGTCCTGCTTCCTCCACGACCGCCCTACATTCCAAACGTCGGTGCTTTGCGCATATCAAGCGAGACGCACCAGCCCCATTGCTGCTCCGTGGCCCCGCGAGACATGTGCGGGACTCGTTCGTCTTCGATGACATTGCGCCATACAACGACGCTTCTCGTGTCCTCTCGATACCGCTTCGCGATCGTGTTGGCATGCACGATCGTGCCGTGCACGACCTCCTGATACGCCTGGTACACAGTGTCTTGGTCGATCTGTTCGATCGTCTGCGGCACAATTAGGCCAGTCCGACGAGTCGATGAGCGAACCTGGGTGGCGCTCGCAGCGATCTCTTGTCCGTTTTCGCCATTCAAGACAGACCAAATGGCGTCGCCCACGACATGGAACGGCGCTGGCGTCATGCGCTGGTTGATGAACTCGAGCAGAATACAGCTCTCGCTGTGCGGGCGGAAGGCGCGGGCGATATGCACCTCGTCGTCGTTGCCAAGCAGCCCTGCCTTGCTGAACGCGTAGCGCTGCCGCGCGTACTGCCGGTCTGCAATTGCATGAATGGCCGTGACCCGGAGCGAATGCTGGGCAGCGAGCCGGTACTGCGCCCATGTCTCCTCGCTCGATGTGACCTGCGTTCGTATGTCATCCATTGTACAGAGTACCAATAACCTACGTTGGTACGCGGTTTCTTGTGGATGTACGCTTTCATCGCGTCGATGAGCGACGACTGGTGGGCCACGGCGGCGCGCAGCTGATCGTTCTCCAGCACCGCCCGCTGGCGCTCGGCAAGCTGCAGCCGAGCGGTCGCTTCCCAGTGCGTCGGTTGCGCAAGTGTCGAAGTCGTCGTCGCAAGCGTTTCTTGCAGCTCGATCACTTGCTTCCGTAGGCGTAGGATTTCCTGTTTTTGCCGGTACTGGAACTTGTTGCGGGCACCGACGGCCGGAAGTGGCTCTTCGTCAACGATCTTCTTGCGCTTGCGGCGTGTTTTCTTTTCCATGGCTGGGGCTGGCGTCTCCGCCGCCGGGTCAAAGTCCAGAAGGATCGAGTCCACCACGAGCTTGGCGGTGTCGTTGTCAGACGACGTCGAGTAGACCGACTCGGCAAGCCCGTCGCTCGAGTACGCGTCGAGGAGATGGCACACCTCGGCGAGCTCGTCTTGCAGGTGTACATCGGTGGCGATGAGGAAGTGCAGGTCCTGAAGCAGGACTGTGTCGTCCATCATGGCCAAGAAGCCAGCGGAAGTGCAAATGGCACAAACTCAGGATTGCTTCGTATCCGGCGCATCCGGACGTCGCCCGGTCATCAAGCAACTCTCGTGGCGCGGGTCGGGATACGCAGCGCACATTGCGCGCTGACCACGCACGATCAGCGGTAGGAAACAGTGGCTCAGTTGGCTGTACGCATCATGCATCTACGAGGTCTGGCCTTGAAAGACAAGTGAATAGTACTCGAATGCACCAACGCCACAAACAACACCGTAAATTGGACTTTCTGAGGCTTCAGTGGGATGGATGATAATGTCGATGGATATCGGATGGAGGTGCTTTGAGATAAAAACGTGGTGTACGATGTGGGCAGTTGCTTGAAGAGCAGATAACGTAGCCTTCGTGCGACCGGTACCAGAAGTGGTCTGCAAGCGGGTCTTCAATTTGGAAGTAAACTATGAATTTCGGCTCCTGGAATCAAGTGCATGACCCGAAAAACAGTTGAGTTGTGTAGGCCACGAGAGCTCCACTTCCTTTTAAGTTATATCTCAATAGACTCAGTTCAACAACAACAGTTGAGTTGTACTGCACACTATCGTTGTCGAAGGGTTGGTCTGTCTGTGCTGCATTTAGGATGAACGTATTGGAGTTTTTACCGTTCTCCAGGGGGATCGATTGATCCAACACTTCGTGCAGGTCGGAGGTGACAGCGTCTCCACAAGCGAGCCAGCTAGTATACTTTTGTGCATTTGCGGAAGACTAGGGTCTTTTGAACGGTATAAGTAATCACCATTCTGAACAATGAGAGGCAACGTACTATTTGGCACTATTATTTAGTCGATAAGTGGGTTGAAGCCACGGCAGCCCTACACTTTAACCTCCTGCATCGTCACGGACGTAGGAAGATCGTAGAGGAGCTGAAGATTGCGAATGTCGCCTGGGCTAAGTCCGTTGCGCTGGCCCAACACCTGCGTTGCTTCCTCGTCGCAGTCAGCTTCAGTGGGAAGGACGCAGCCGTCATCCTCATTCTCATCGATGGCGCAATACTTGACGCTCTTGTCTTTTGGGAGGCACACACCATTGTGGTAGTGCATGATCGAGTGAATGTCGTACTGGGTGACAAAGGCCTCCCGGCGCGGCACGTAGTTGTTGCGGCCAGCTGCCAACTTGTGATCCCGAAGAACGATGGCTTCAGCTGCCGGGTGCACATGCTCATGGCTCACACCGAGTGAGTGCAGCAGTTCATGCATGATGGTTCCCTTTCCACGTTTGAAGCTCTTTGGCATCAAGTTTAGCTTCTGGCCCGCTGTATGCTGGTAGCCAACCTTCGAGTGGGTGCCGCGCTTATTCGGTTCTTGTGTGATTGACACATAGTGCTCACACCCACCGCAAAGCTCAGAGCTGTGGTAAGACCCACGACAGGTGTCTACCTCGATGAAAGCAACGCCCGTCGAAGAAGCGATCGTGTGGGTTGCGTCCAAGATGAGTTGTGTCT
The DNA here is from genome assembly GCA_002081595.1 of Achlya hypogyna. Taxonomy (NCBI): domain Eukaryota; phylum Oomycota; class Saprolegniomycetes; order Saprolegniales; family Achlyaceae; genus Achlya; species Achlya hypogyna. The sequence goes on from JNBR01000504.1 coordinate 12,955, forward strand.
CGTGCTCGGTAAACCGTCCGTCGATCTTGTAGCACAGAGTGGCGTGGGGCCACAGAGCCCGCTTGTGCTCTGTGGATACGCCGAGTCGCCGTTTTGCTTTGGCGCGATGACAGCTGACAACCTCGTCAGTTTCCGTGTCCGCTGTTCCATCTTCCTCGAAGCATGTTATATTGCCGTGCTCGTCGCACAACTGGTAGATAGCGCCTTCTTGGTGCGGCTCGCCAAATGCATACTTGATTTGCCCCGCCACGAGGTATTTGGCGTCACCGGGGGGTATCACCGAGTCCATTATCTCGCGGCATCGCACGTGCGATGCGGTGGCTGTGGCAGCAAGGACGGCAAGAAGGAGGTGTTTCATGGTGTGATGGTATATTCTGAAATGAGCAGAGTATGTGTTAGGCGCGTGTCGATGGCTAATAAGCCGTGACCATAATACGTCTGCTCAAGAACGTTGTGCTCTCAAGTTTGGCATGTGATGGGTGGATGTTTAGTTCATAAATTTTCTATTCTAGTGCGTCACGCATCTCTAAACAATATTTATTTAATTGCTAAAGATTATAAACCACGAATATTGCAATGGGTCGAGCATCCATGCACGGTTTAAGCCTGATCGTGTGTATATGTCTCGAATCATCTGACAAGACACTCGAGTATGTTGGTCCGACAAGACACTTAAGGCAGTTGACCCCAGAATACCTGAAGTTGCTATAGATCGAGCTCACGAAGCCATAATTTCAAGTGTGTACCTGGCACAACTTACGCGGGAACGAACTGAATTTCGACGACACGATCCTAGTCCATTATGAACTAGCCGCTCTTTTTGAATCTTGATACATTGGCTGCTCGTGTATTTGCGTCGTTTGGGGTCTGTGCCACTGGGGCAAAGAGCTTATTCACTGAACTATCGGCATGTTCTGTCTTTTGAGTGCGCCACCACGAGATGCGCCCATCGCATGGACAAAACAAGGATTTTGTTTCTTTGTTAGCCTGCCATGTGCGGTCCGACGTTGTTCTGTTATATCCCGTCACCAAGCTGTGCACTGCTCAAAGTTTCAACTGCACGACTTCATGTGTGGTTGTCCAACAATGAAAATCACTTGACTAACGCGAATTGGCCTGCGATTCAGATTCATTTGCCTGTTGAACACACTAAAATATAACAGAACGAAGTAGAGCGATCAGTGCATCTCGCATTGATCGCTGCGCACGGGGTCATCTGCGCCTCAGTCGAACCTTTGAACACGATCCCCAACCAAAGTGATGCTCGTGATCGCGATTTACAGAAGTCAGCAGCACGCAGTTGATTGGGTGAAAAATCAAAATTGACAGAATGTCGCTTTCTGATTGGTTTACGCAGATGGTTCAAAATAGTGTGATTTGGACACCCGATACAAGATCAACACTCTGCATTTTCATAATTAAAACTTCGTGTCGCATTTCTTGGCATTTCTTATTACCACAAAGCAGGTACCATAGCCGACAGAAATGTTCGGCAGGAATCGGTTAGGAAATAAAGTTGAACGGATTTTAGCATGGCGTCGAGCGACGGCGACCTCGGGTGCTTCGACGAGCCAACGGACAACGACTTCCTCCAGGACATCCAGTTCCTCATCGCTACAGACCCTCAGCTTACGGAGGACCTATCCCAGCTTTGCGCGATCCTGGATGCGTCCTCAAGCGACAGCGACCGGCCTCCCATTCAGGCCACACTCGGCAAGCGCAAGGCGCCATCCTCTGACACTGGGCGTGGCCAGCCCAATCGGTTCCAGGTCCGACAAAAGAAAGAGATTTTGCGACTACGGGAGCAAGTACAAGCATTGCAGAGCGAGCTCACGCGGTCCCGGCGGGTCATGACCCCTCCCGAGCCTACGAAATGGGAAGCGATTGCCAAGGAGGAGCGCCAGGCAAAGACAGCGGTGCTACAAGAAAACGAGCAGCTTAAGGCTGCAGTGGCACATCAGTCCACATTCATCGAAACCATGCAACGATACCTGCGCAAGAAGCCACGGCTCGAGGTACGCTGTTCCCCACGTGGTGTTGATGCTTACGACGGCGAAGTTGCTTCGCAACCAGTCCTCCGATGCCTGGAAAGCCTACACGCTCGCTGCGAAGACGTCTTTGCGCATTGCGGCGATCGGTGCGATCGCTGACCGCCAGTACAGCCGCCAACAAAGCACCTTTCTGCGCCTGGGGCTTGTGGACCGGACCGAGGACCTTGTCAGCATCAAACCGATGGTCAAGTCCGACGGTACCGTGATTATGGAATACATCTACCACCTGCAGTTGCCGGCGCCGTTTGACGCCATCGGCGCTGCGGCATGGCAGGTCTTCAGCGGTGCCGACGGTCCGTCCTGCCCCCCCGACGCCACGCAGGTCCACCTCCTCGCGACTCGCAACTAACAAGGTTGCAGGAGGTCGAAATCATCGACGATGACACGAGCTACGAGACATTTGTTCGCCCTGTGCCCCACTCGGCCCGCGTCGTCTATTCGAACCGCATCACCAAGCGCTACGCCGAAGACGGCCGTCATCTCATCGTATGGCGCACAGTGCTCAACGACGAGCGCATGCCGCAAATGGCCGCGGGCTGCGTCGAAGACGAGTGCGGCTGGTACGCGCCGGTGCAGAAACAAAGCGGTGATGCGTTGCGTAGGCTTTTGTCGGCCCCCGGGCCCACACCAGGCACCTGCCTCATGTCATTCGTCCTGAGCGTTGTGTCAGGGCTGTCCGCAGCCGATGTCGCTCTCGGCATCGAGACGTACTCGTTCGGGAAAGCACCGACAGAAAAAGCCACGGACGTCATCAATCAACCACCGAAATCGACGATGGCCGCTTTGATGGACAAGGGCAAACGGCTCGAAATCGCTCTGCGGGCTGCCGTTGCAAGGGCCATCGCAGACTATAAGACTTCGGCCGTCGACAAGTAGCGCCTTGAATTTCAAAAAGTTATATTACCAAGTACTAGACACGTTCAAGCACAAAAGCCATTGCTGCCGCAGCTAGAGTGATCCATTGCGCTGCCCTTGAATACCGCACTGCGGAGCTTGCCAAAGCCGGCTGGACAGTCACGGTCCTTTTGAGAACGGTGGCTACTCCAGCTTAAGCTTATCGACGGGCTGATCAGGCGTCTTACTCGTCGCCGACGTGTGACTACAGTTGGCGGGCGTGAACGCGATCTCATTGCGGTCGAGATCGAAAAGAATGTCGATGTCGACCATGGCATTGGCGCCAACAACTGGGTCCGGTCAGCACGCTTACTAGACGCAGCACGTACCGCCGGCTGTAGGCGTTCTGGTACGGAGCCCTGGAATGAACTGTCCAGAGCTCGTCTCGTACATGTATTTAGTCGGTGGCAGCTCCAAAGTCACTTTGGTTTCCGGTGCGCTGCCGGCAAACTCGAGCGTGATCGTTGGCCACGCCAGAACCTTGTCGCGTGAATACAATGTGGAGTCGACGTAGTCGACGCCGGTGGCTTGCTTGAATGCCTGCACGAAACTCACGACGACACCGGGTGGAAGGTACGAAAGGGTCGACCCGCTGTCGACGAGGACGGTTGATGTCCTATGGGCAGCATCGAGGGCAAGCGGGGGCCAGGGCAGGAGCGTACGGAAACCACACGCTCGAGATGGATTGCGGGCCGATGCGAATGTCAACGAGAGACAGCGCGTACTTGTTGGCTTTCGGAACCATGGGCGACACGGCCGTCGTGGCCGACGGCAAGTGCAGGTTCTGGTCGCTACCGCCGAGCACGATGGTGCCGCCCTGTGCAGCGAGGCAGAGGCTGAAAGCGTTGCGACTGATCTTCTGGTCAGCAACCAGAGCAGCTAAAAAGGTTGTCGGCGCCTTGGAAAAGCCTATGACGCCGCTCTCGGGGCCATTGGCCAGAGCGCCTACCCATGCGTAGGACCTTCACTAAGGCGGTGAGCTACCAGCAGCGGTGACTTGGGTTGCGACGTGGAAGCGGGCTCCGTTGTGCAACATGGCTTCCTCGGAGGGTTCTTTGCTCATCTGTCCAATGTATCCGATGTCGTTGACCATGGCGGCTGTCCAACCGCTGCCGTCGACATACATCTCCGCGAAAGCTCTTAGCCATGCGGTTCACAAACGTAGGCACCTGTTGGACCGAGCAAGCAGCCTGAGGACGATCGCAAAGCTCGCAATTGTGGAATGACGTGCAGTTGTCGTATGCACCGGTCGAGGATTTGGTCATGTCGTAAGCGGGGTCCGTGTGGTTGCCGCAGGTCGAGCACCTAGGGTGCACACGTAGGAGTTGTACTTGGCTTGGCTCTCGTACTTTGTGGACGCTATGCTGGTCCAGTCGCTTGCCGTATCGATGATCACGAGTGAACGCTGCGGTGGTACGCCCAAGTAGAGCGCGGCAACATACGACCTATGGCACCTCCGTCAATGCCACTTCACAAGTCAACGCAAACCCTGGGGTCACCCCGAGGCCCTGCTCGAAGATAGCGTCGGTGGCAAGTGCGCGGGTGGAGCTTTCATTCTCAACATGCAGCGGCATCTGTAGCAACACATCCGCGGCGGCGGCAGCCACGAGACCCGACCATGACCATGGAAGCCCTCGCATGCTGCTGGAATCGCAAACTGACACATTTTATCACCCAATCAACAACGGTGTTACTCCCTCGTAACCGTAGTTTTTATCATTTAAATTCAGCAATTTCCCACAAATCCATATAATCGATAACGCAAGAAAGCACATGAAAAGTCCTTCCAAGGTTGATTTCCCTATCATTGGCACAAGCGGCTCCTTCTCAAGAGGCGGTAGAGGCCAAAAGATGCAAGGAGCACGGCAGGCAGAGCCTAGCGAAGGCTCGATACGAGCGGCGCATATAGCAGCTCGCGCGGCACCTACGACGAGCATTCGAACCCTACAGGGGCTTGCCCGAATTCGACGCCAAATTTTCCCAATGGTTGGGTGAGACTAGACACGATCCACACCGTCGACACAAGCGCATTTGAAGCTTGGAGCCGGGACGCGATGGCCGTCCTCGTGTATCTCAACGGGTGGCCGGGCACGGGCAAGCTCACCATCGGTTCTCTCTTGCAGCAGCGCATCCCCGGCGCCAGCTTCCTCCACAACCACCTTGTGGTCGACCTCGCCGCCGCGATCGTCGGCCCCGCCCGGCAGGCATCGCCCGCATACGCGTCGGTGCGCTTGGCGCTACACACCCACGCCATGGAGGCTATGTTTGCTTGCATGGCCACAGGCCCTCAACCGAGTGTGGCCATCATGACAGGCGCCCATGCCGGCGGTGCCCATGACACGGGGGTCTTCGCCAATGTGCTGGCTGTCGCGGCGCGCTGCAACGTGTGCGTCGTGGGGATCGTCCTCGATTGCGACGTCGACGAGAACGTCCGCCGCCTGACAACACCGTCACGCGTTGGACGAAAGCTCACGAATCCAGACGCACTACAGGACATCGTTACGAATCGAACTGTGCTCTCTGACCTGCCAAACGAGCTACGCATCAATACGACCGCCATGGCACCGGAGGCCGTCGCCGACCGCATCCTCGTCCACCTCGCGCCCTTCCTCGCTGATGCGAATGCCGCCACGTAACCCGATATACACGAAAGCCTTAACCACGTTATGTCATCTTGGCTGCCACGTGCTTGGAGCGGCGGGAATAGACGACAAAGCTAACGCCGACGACAACAAGGAGAAGCAGACCCATGGCCGAGCTCGTAGCGTCTTCGCCTGGGACCTCTGGCGCATTCGGCTCAACGTTCCCACGCAGAACCTGCGCGTTCTTGATCGTGGGTTCGGGACGCAGATGCCAGCCCGGCAGCAGCGCCTCGACGCTCGACGGGTCCGTGTACGGCACCCAGTACAGCTGCTTGCACGAGTGCTCGTCGCGCTTGCCCTCTTCGAAGGTGATGCCTGAGAAGTTGAGGTATTGCGGAAGGGACCGCGCTGTGCCCCACGGGTACTTGTGCAGTTCGGTCGTATCGACGGCGCCCTTAAAAGGCCAGTCGACCAGCAGCTTGAAGCGGTTTTCGCCCATCTCGCGCTCGACTTTGCGCATCGCTTCATCCACTTGGACGTACTCGAAGCGCGCGGGGACGCTCGTGTAGTTGTGGTAGACGACGCAGCCCGTGCGCGATGGCGAGTACAGGTCGTAGCCGTGTGTCCAGAGGTGTGACGCTCGGAGGAACTCCTCGCCGTCAAACATCCACAGTGTGTGCGAGTCTGTGCGGACGCGGGTCTCGGCGTGGCACTTGGAAAAGGAGAAGCCGGCTCCCCATAGCGCTGTCATCTGCGGGTACTTGGGCTGCAGAATGAGGTCGGCGCCGATGTTCCGAACGAGGCCGTTGCCGCCGCGCATTGTTTGGCAAATATGAGGCAGGTGGTTTGGCGCTAGATATCAAGGGTTAGCGTGTGGAGACGAGATGCAGACGCACCGTTGTTGCTACCGTCGTCGCCGATAAAGTCGTGAAGGTTGTGCAAGTAGGTCGTGAGCACGCCCATCTCGTTGTTGAGCGTCTTCCAGTCCTCGATGAGACCGACGTTCCAGTCGTTCGTGAAGATGCTATGTGCGTCGAGCTGCAGACAAAACTCCTGGTCTCCGATGAGGTCTTGTTGCTGCGACCGGGCGAGTGTCGGGCCGCGCGAGTCGTTTGCCGACCGCTTGTCAACCTTGATCTGCGAGCGGTATTTGCATTCCTCTTCGGGCCATTCCTCTTTCGCAAGCTTGCAGTATTCGTCGACGCAGTTGAGATCCTCCGGGTTGACCTGGTCCACGATGCCAAAGTACAGTCGGTCCGGGGTGCTCGAGCGCTTGAAGCCCGTGAACACCGTGTACCCACAGCGATAGCCATCACGGAAGGCCGAAAGGCCCACAAAAATGTCAAACGTCGACGGAATGCGTGGCGGCGGCGGCTGCAGGTGGCGCAGCGCCGGGTCCAGGGGCGTATTCTGCGTCTCGGGGTACAATGTGATCTCCGTATTGGGCTCCTTCCACTCCTTGTCGTACGGGTCGTTCGGGTTATGGTTCGCGAACGACAGCGTGTGCGTGACACCCTGCGGCGGCGGCGGGTCGAAGGCCATCGCCGTCGCGCCCATGAGTGCCAGCCACAGCGCCACCATCGTCTTCAACCTCGATTTCCAAACTGGGAGGTTCTTCGGGTCAATGGGGCCGGATACGGCATCCGGATCCTGGCGTCTGTCTGCCACGTCATCCACGCAGCCTCAAAGCATGACAAGGAGTTGCCTACGAGAGGCCGCAGGCTACGGCACAGGTGCAGAGCCGCTGGTTCATGGCGAGAGGACCGCTGGTCGCCGTGGCCGTCGATGGCGGCAGTGGCTGGCGGGGGATGATATCGACTTTAAGAGGAATTATCTGGTCGTGGACGGGGATGTCTCTCCCAAGATCAGATTGAACGGCCTGCGACCGACACCGTTCACTCGACATCGTCCCTGAGGTGTCTACTACGAAACCTTGCTGCTTTGCGGGGCCAACTGCACGGAAATGGTGGCGCTTCGTACGGGATTCGCTTGCAGTACAGTATAAGAATTACTCCGTAGTAATATTTAGTAGTTCCCGGGGGGGCAAAAAGTTGTTAAGCATTTGGGTTGTGCGTTCGGAAAATGGCGCCAGAGTCAAAGGTTCTGAAAGCGTGACGAACGCCAGGCCATGGGCACGCGACGACACAAGCAATCTGCCTTTGCCTATCTGGCTAAATGGGGTGATTGATTGCACAATGTGGGGTATACTTCAAAATAGAAGCACCTTAAAGTACTTGTTAGTAGAGTCACGAGCCCCGGTGTGCGGAGGACTTTCACGCAACCAGCAGGTCGGTCGGTAGATAAACAGAAGTTGGCTCATACTGCGGTAGAACAAGTCATTATGCGCTAGTTGTACAGTGCAACAGGACCTACAGGCCACCGGACCCTCCTTCGCGGACGTTAGTACACGGCTGATTCCCTGGAGGTGGCATTTCGATAAGCTAGGGCTCTATGGATAAAAGTGAATAAATACCATCAACTTCGCGCATTAGGGAGGCTCGCGGACGAAACACTGGCGTCGCTGCACGTATCATGTTCGGTTGATGCAATATGAACTTCAGGGAGGGGGGGCAGCCGATTAAACTTCCTAAAATAGGTCCGACGCATGGAGGAGCCACAGCACGCGGCGGACGAGCCGGGCTTGTACAAGCGCAAGGACTTCCTTGCGACGGACGAGGCGGCCAAAAGCCACCCCAACCGCACGTACTACTACCGCAAGGAGGCCGACATCGAAAAGGTCATCGACTCGTGCACCAAGAAACTCGCCGCAGACCCAACCGATGCCCACACTTTCGCCGTGCGAGGTGGCTCGCACATGAAGAAAATGGTACGTGCCACAATGACTAGCCTCCGCAGGGCTCTGTGTAGGAGTGGACTGCCGCCGTGAGTGATTTTGGCAAAGTTCTGCAGCTGGCCCCCCATGACGCCAACGCCTACTACAGGTACGTCGCCAATGTCTCGTCCCCTTCCACAGTGGCATCGCTAGTCGTGGCATTGCGTGGAGCCACTTAAACGAGTCGCAAAAAGCCATTGAAGACTTTACGCAAGCCCTCCGCCTGAACCCAAACCACGTCAACGCTGCGTATGCCCGGTAGCATTCCCGTCCATTTTTCGTCGTCACCGGATCGCTCAGGGCCTCGTCGTACAACAAACAGGGCGATTTTTCGCGAGCCATCGAGGACTACAACTTCGCTTTGCTCAAGGACCAGCAGTGCGCCAAGAACAAGGGCAAGACCAAGGCAAAAATTGCGGCTCCCCATAGCAAGTCCAACAATAAGCCTGCTAGTAGCATGGTCCTGGGCATCGAAGCGTACGCTAAGCTCCGTGAGAAGGAACTGCTCGATCGCATGACTCTCCAAAAGCAAGCGCTCGCTTGCAACAACCAAGCCCTTCCCCGCCCCCCGGAGCCGGCCCCTCGACTGTCGCCGGCGCCCGTCCGTGTTGCAGGTTCAAACGATCACATCATGGGCTGTTCCTCACAGCAGTCCAGACGTATGCAAGACCACAGAGACCGAGCCGTCCGGCCACGAGGATCCCCTCGATTCCTCAGTGACTGGAACGCCTGCCAGTGACTCGGCAGAGGAGCATCACGTGCGGGGCTTCACCCACCGCAAGGAAGGCAACTTTGACCTCGCCGTGCTCGAGTACACGAAAGCCATCGACGGGAATCCTTCGTACACCTCGATGGGCTTGTGGTGCGACTGCGTGGATCATCCGTAGGCATTTCAAAGCGCACTTTAATCGTGGGTTTGCATACGACAAATTGCGAGAATTTGACTTGGCGATTGCCGACTACACGACAGCAATCCAGCTGGACCCATCCAATGCCTTTGCCTATTACAACCGGGGCATTTCACTCGATCGGTACTATGGTGCTTTGAGCTCCGGCTTCACCCAAGTATCCAGGAGCGGCAACTATACCGGTGCCGTGAACGATTTCACTAAAGCAATCGCGCTGATCCCGACCAACGCCGACTTTTACCACAATCGCGGCTTCTGCCACCGCAAACAGGTGTGCCCGGTGGCATCGCATGCACATGAATGACGAACGATACAGGGGAGATACGACTTGGCCGTGCGCGATTATACGTCAGCAATCCAGCTCAACCCCACGCACTTCAAAGCCCTCTACAACCGTGCGTTTTCATACGACAAGATGGAGCAGTTCGACGCAGCCATCGTCGATTACACGGCAGCCATCCGCCTCGATCCCAAGAACGCTAACGCCTTTCACAACCGTGGAAGTACGTGGGAAAAGGTGCTTGCTCACTTGGCGCTTGTTCATTTATCTCATTGAACGCTAGATGAAGCGGCTACCCGAGGCTATCACTGACTTCAACCAAGCCATCGCGCTCCAGAGCACGTCCGCGTCCAGCTACAACAGCCGCGGTCTTGCTTACGACCAGCAGGTGCCACCGAAATTTGATAGAGCGGTGGAAGCAACGCGTGGCTATAGGGCAAACACGCACAGGCCCTTGAAGACTTTAACATGGCGCTCCGGCTCGAGCCGCAAAATGCTATCTTCCTGCACAACCGTGGGTATTGCTATCGTAATATGGGCGACTTGGACCGGGCAATTGTCGACTACACTCAAGCCTTGCGCCTCGAGCCGACTAACGTCGCTGCTTACAACAACCGCGGGTACGCGCGCCGGAAGCAAGGCCGCTTCGACGCCGCCGTTGAGGACTATTCCGCAGGTAGGGACAAAAGTGCGGAGCTGGGTTGCGTCAACGGTGTATTCCATCGTAGCTCTGCAATTAGATCCGAAAAGTTCTCGGACGCTAAGCAACCGCGCGTATTCGTTCGCTAAGATGGGGCGGTACACGCAAAGCATTGCTGACTACTCTGCCGTCCTCGAGCTCGAGCCCAAGAACGCTTACGCGTACCACAACCGCGCCATTTTGCACGAGAAGCTCGGCGATGCGCGGCGCGCCAAAGAGGATTTTGCCGCTGCGCTGGCGCTCGAAGGCAAACGCGCGTGATGTTCTGCTGTCCATGATAATATCGAGTGCTGCTATTACGTCTGGTGGGGGTAGCGTCTAAAGCTTGAAGCCCGAGTGAACGGCCACGACGCCGTCCATGAAATTGGTGTACGAAACCTTGGAGAAACCAGCGTTTTCGATCATGCCCTTGAAGTCTTCCTGCACTGGGAACTGGCGAATGGATTCGACAAGGTACTAGTTCGGTTTGGTCAAGAGACTGCCTCGCGCTCCGGTGAGCCTACCTGGTACGAGGCCCGGTCCTTGGCAAGGAGTTCACCCATCGCAGGGATCAAGTTGAAAGAGTACTACAGAGCTGTGAGTTCCTATCGCCGGGGGCAGCAGCCACCTGGTCGTAGACAGCGCGGAGAAGAGGGTTGCGCACTTGGCTGAATTCCAAGCACATGAAGCGACCACCCTTGCGGAGCACGCGGTGGGCCTCTGCGAGGGCTTTCTATCGACGTGGACATTGAGATGTTTGGTAGGCGATCGAGCGACGTACGTCGACGTGGGTAACGTTGCGGATGCCAAACGCAATCGTGTACACATCGAACGAGTCGGATTCGAACTGCAGCTGCTCAGCATCACCCTGGACCCAAGCGAAGGAGGGGCGCGCGCCAGGAAGACCGATGCCGCGGGCCGTCGCGCGCTCCTCGCCGACACGGAGCATGGAATCGTTGATGTCGCAGACAACAATGTCCGTGCGGCCCGACGCAGCTTCTTCTTCCGACATGGTGCGCGGCAGCCCGCCCTTGGTCAAGCGCTCGGCCATGCGGAATGCGATGTCTCCAGTGCCACCCGCGACATCGAGGATACGCAGGGGCTCGCCCGTCTTGTGAGGCAAAGGGCCAAGCATGTTGATGAACTCATCTTTCCAGAGGCGGTGCATGCCACCGCTCATGGCATCGTTCATCATGTCGTAGCTACGCCATGGTCAACTAATTGTGCAACGCGGCGGGATCCAACCTGTCGGCAACACTGTGAAAAACGCCAGCCACCATGGGCTTCTTGTCCTGCTCGTTGACCTGCTGGAAGCCGAAATGGGTCGTCTTGACCGTCGAGAAGCTGCGGCGGAGGACCTTGGCGGGTGCGCGCATCAGGGGCATGACCATGGCGTCGGGTGCGAACGAACGGAAACGAACGATTGCCATTCCCGTGGACCCTCGGAAGTTGACCAATCGCCTTGCGCTGACTAAACACACGCAACCAAATGGCAGACAATGTGTGCAACCGCCATATTACTTTTCATGTGAAAAGCTTGTAAACGACTTGAAATCCAGGTGGTCGATCGTCAACGCAAGTTCGTTCTACAAGGAATGAGGCATGGACGCCCACACTATTTTTCATGGTTTATTAACTTGGCGCAAAGTTGAGTCGAGGCTGTCGAGCTAACACATACTAGTACACTGCAGTGTAGAAGTCAACGTCATTTACCTTTGGATGGTGCGCATTTCACGACATTCATATTGATCTTGTGCTCAAAAACTGTGTCTGTACTTCAGAAGCCTTGATTATTGTACGACTTAATTTATGTAAACGATAATCGTGTGTGTCAGACTAGTGTACTGTAGCATACCTGGCGCTTATAGGAGTACGTAAACGCTCTTTGACACTTGGCTCGAACAAAGATCACATACTTTGCTGTATCGCCGGAGCTCAAATGCAAAATTCTGATGGCTGGCAAGGTCTAGTTCTGTACGAGTCTAAATACCTGCGAAACAGACAGAACAGTGGGCACAACATCTCGGCCCTAATTCAATATGTAGTCGTTGGCTGGAGTAAACTCGCACAACAAATGAACAGTGTCCTTTCGTCAAGAAAAAGACAATACTATTGTTGCGCGGTGTGTAGTTAAAGCAAAGGCCTCAGGACTAGCACCGTGGAAGCATGACAGCGCGCCGATTCAGCGCGAGTTCGGAGACGCAGATGCACGCAGTGCCCACGAAGGTCGGTGCGCTTGGAAGGTCGGCTTAAAAACGATATCGATAGCCTGGGCGGGTTGGCCTCCTCGCACCAGAATCCCAGATAATTCAATAAATTAAACGCGTTTTTCTAGTAGTAGAACATGCGAAATGACTCAACGGAGTTTTGTCCCAAAAGTGTCAACTGCCAACTCCCAAAACCAGAGGCCACAGGCAGAGTGAAGGTTCGCACTGGCGGAGTGTGTGCGACACAACAAAAAGCCATGAACCCATCGTTACCACCGGCGTCGGGTGGCGCGGCACTGCAGGAGCTCGAGTTCCTCATCGCGACGGACGCTGAGCTCGAAGGCCAGCTCGTGGCCATGTGCGACCTCCTCGATACCTTTGCCAGCAACAGCGGGCCGTGCGACGCGGGGTTTTCACCGACGGCCCGTTCATCGCCGACATCCTCGGCCAGTGAAACTTCGGCGACTTCGTCGCGCAAGCGCAAGGCCGATGAACCGATCGAGGTGCGCCACAAAACCACGTTCCAGTACCGCCAGCGTCAAGAGATTTTGCAACTTCGTGCCGACGTGCAAGCACTGCAGGCGCGGCTTCGGGAGCTGCAGCAGGCACCGCAGGAGCTCGTCGGGGGCTGGGCCACAATTGCGCAGCAAGAAATGCTCGCCAAGCTCCAAGCGCTTCAAGAGAACAACCACTTGCGCGATCAGGTAGCATCGCACATGACATTCATCGAGTCAATGTCGACGTTCCTCCGTCGGAAAAAGCCCGCGTTGGAGGTATGTTTGTGCTGTTGGTGTGAGTTCTTATGGGACCTGCAGGGCACCGAACGGTCACCCGTCGCAGACTGGACGAGCTACAAGCTGGCGGCGCAGCAGAGCTTGCGCGTAGCAGCTATTCATGCGATTGCCGACCGCCAATATGGGAGGCAACAGACGGCCTTCATCAATGCCGGGATCTTTGACGTACCAGCTGCGGACGTCTTTCGCACCAACCTCTCGATCCCCGCAGATAAATCGCTCCTGGCCGAGTTGGTCATGCACCGAAAGTACCCTGCGCCGTTCCGGGTGGTCGCCAACGCCTTTTGGTGCGTCGTCAATGGCGACGCAGCTCCAACCATCCCCGACCATGCCGTGCGCGTACGCTTGGTTACCCATTTCCTACGTGCTCATCTTATGGCTTTAGACGATCGAAAAGATCGACGCGGACACGATCTACCAGACGTACCGGGCCCAAGCTACAGACGGCACGCCTGTGCATCTAAACCTCATCTACAAGCAATATGACGAGCCGATGCGTCGTATATACGTGTGGCGGTCCGTCGTTGAGGATGCGCTCATGCCCAACATGCTATCGGGTGCGCTGGGCATCCAGTGGGGCTGGGTCGTTGTGCAACAAAGTCCGACCGACCCCGCTGCTTGTGACTTCAGCTTTCTGCGCTACATTAACAACGGGCGCGGCGATCAAATCCTCGAGGTCATTCCGCGTCTCGACGTGTTCAAATTTTGTCGCGAGGACCTCGGCGACGAAACGATATGGAAGGATCGATGTGCCAACACGATGGAAGTCCTCATGGAACAAGGCAAACGATGGGAGTACGCCTTTCGCTTGGCCATCGACAACGTTGTCGCGCTGTACCAGAGCCAAACTCGACGCCTTCCAGAGTAGCATTCCTATCTCAAAAGAACATATGTGTGAAAGAAGTCCCCAAGCACCAGTCTGTGAACTTCAGGGCTTTGAGTCCATGCCCATCAAGTTGCCTAATGTTAGGTGTCCTATTCTTCTGTTCTTCAGGACTATGTACATCAAAGTACGAACTCGGTGCCGTCATGCCATTTGACCGACTTCGCGTTGAGACGAGGGCTTCGATCGTAAAATTACATCTTTGCGGCTGCATTCAGAGCACACCCTTCCAGTGGGTCAAAGCAATGGGCATACTATGCGCACCGATGACCGTCGCACGTCTGCGCCTCTCCCGCTCTCTGCAGAAGCTCGACACAACCGATGACAGCGAGATTGCCGCGACGATGCTTTCGCCATATCCCTGGAACTGCTGGATACGGACATGGCTTTGGCAGCATGAACTCGGCGCCACCTCGACTCGGATGACGATACGTCGCTATGCAACTACACGTGCAACATGGTGTGCCGCGTTCTTTCCAATCACCATGTTACCGTTGTGGGTTGGAACTGATGTGTGCTGTTCCGCCAAAGAGCCATTTCGCATTTATGAACTCGGAGAAGCTATAATAAAGTGTATATCCGAGAATAAACCCGGGAATTCTATATCGACAGGTGTGTTCGATTTGGAGTGACAAACGCGGACTTGTAGAGTGGTACTTTCGTGGGGGTGCACAAGATACGGTGGGGGCAACACTCATTGGCGCCTCGGATGTGAAACTCGCTCTCGACGGAACCCCAGGCGTCGCCCTGTCTCCGACGGCAACGAGCATTGTGGACAACTCACAACTCACTTTTCCATTTGCTCCCTTCCCATGAAGTCATTTGCCTTCCTAGCCCTCCTCGGCGCCGCTACCACCGTCTCCAACGTCGAGGCTCATGGCCGCATGCTCTCGCCGATCCAGCGTGGCTCCATGTTCCGTCTATCGCAATTCAACTTTGTGCCCGAGGACTGGGACGACGATGGGCTCAATGCCGGTGGTATCGGCTCCAAGCATGGCGTGTGTGGCGACCGCTACGGTGGTGTCGGCGCGCACGCGACGGGTGGCAAGTACGCGACGTTCCCCAAACACGGCGCCAAGGCCATCGCGGCGTGCTACAAGCCTGGCTCGACCATTGACATTGACGTGCAGATCACGGCCAACCATCGTGGGTACTTTACATTTGGCCTCTGCAAGCTCAATGGCAAGAACGATGCCAGACGGAAGAGTGCTTCCAGGAGCTGCAGCAGCCCAATGGCCAGACCAAGTGGAAGCTCCCGGGTGGTAACAAGACGTTCAAAATGAAGTATGACCTCCCAAGCGGTGTCACGTGCGACGGCGACTCACACTGCGTACTGCGCTGGTGGTATGTGGGCGGCAACAACCCCGGCGGCCCCGACCAGCAGGAGCAGTTTTGGAACTGTGCTGACGTCTACATCAGCGACTCGTGCGACCCGTCGCAGAACCCCAACGTGACCCCCGTGCCTACCGACCGCCCGTCACCCAATGATGGCGGTTCGGATTCCGGCTCGATGGACATGCCCACTGATGCCCCTGTCACTCATGCGCCCAAGCCGTCGTCCAAGCCCACCACTGCCCCCACGACCAAGCCTACCACTGCCCCTACGACCAAGCCCACGAAGAAGCCGGCGCCGTCGAGCAAGCCCTCGCATGCGCCAACGTCCAAGCCGCACCCCTCAAGCAAGCCCACGGCTGCACCAATCGACATCAAAGATGCCAAGAAGGCGTGGGAACAATGCGGCGGCAAGGACTACACTGGCAACACCGAGTGCGTCTCGGGTGCGATCTGCTCCAAGCAAGATGAGTGGTACTCGCAGTGCATTCCCAAACGCCTGCGTTAAATAGGATTAATGATACATGTCTGTGTTTGCTTAACTCACTTGGGACACGTTTCTTCAAGGACAGAAGGCAATTGCGTCTAGAAAGAAGTTCTTTGCTGTTTGTACTTTCCGTCGTTGGAGGGTTGGGATGGATACGCAGTCACAATGATCAAGAAACCTGCATACGCCGACCGAGCACAGTTGATAAAATAAATGGCACGTTCACCCGGGACATACTTGGCGTTTAATACCACGTCCAGAAGCACCGAGGTTAAAACGTAGTACAGCACGAGGTAATCTGACAAAATACGTGCCTGACTTCGAGGCAATATTGCAACGAGTATGCGGGTATCAACCCAAGGGGGCCTACTAACGGGTCGTCGTCGTGTTGTTTACACATGTCATAATTGCGATCGACAACTTTCCAGCTACGACAAAAGTGGACATGGATCTAGACAACTCTGCCAACCACCCAAATGCACAATTAACACCACTGTGACTAGGTCGCCGAACGTATTGGTTTCGACACACCGCGCAATATACTACTCATACCGAGGAAACAACAAGCTCTGTGTTCAAAACCAACACCGGTTTTCACCGTGGTGCCTCGCTCAAACAAGGATACTTACTAATCTACCTGTGGCGGGCAACTTTGCTCGTGTCGATAATGGCGGTTGAGCGGTTGTGTGGCCGCCAAGTCGCTCGTACCCAACTAAGCAACAACATTGCAGGTCATGAGCTCCAGTCACCATGACGCCGACGTGGGAAGTCACCAGGGTGCCAGTGACACCAGACGCCGCAGCAACCCCAAGAGAGCTCAACCGTGCGGGTGTCGCCAGTGTCATTGATTCCATTGCACTTAAGGCCTTTCAAATGACGTATATGTCACTCGGGAAGCTATTGATACTATCAAAACCAAAACTGTGACGGCAATTTAACTTTTAAACTATTTAAACCATTGACGCGATAAGCTCTTGCTTGCGGTGCTGCCACGTAAGGAGCCCGAAACCCCCAAATGTACGTATATCACAGCTGAAATACATCAGAAACGACCAGAGGGACATTTGCAGCCATGCGGTGCATATTGGTGGCGCTCCTGGCGGGGACGGTCGCGCACAAGTGCGTCCACAACTCCCTCGTGGAGCACCACCTCCGCGATATCTCGAGTCAGATGTACGAGAGCCACCCGTTCGACGCCGCATCGCGCCGGCTCGAAGCGGCAGTCGACGCAGCTTCTGCGGCCATCCAAGTACCATCGACGCCATATACCAGTCTGCGTATTACACCGGTGATCGACCCTGCGAGCTTTGCAGCTCTTTCAACTGACAAGAGCAACTTGATCACGAATCAGCTCCTTCCCGACGCCATCGCGTTTTGGCAAAATGCCCTCAAGGTAGCTACAATACCGTGGTTCATTCGCCGACGCTCAACTAGGTCATCCCCATTAACGGCACGTGGTATGCCCAGCGCCAATGCACGTCGATGTACACGACATCACCGCCAAAGTGCGCATCCGTCGCAAGCAACCAAATGTGCTTGGACCAGCCGATCCCGGCAAGCCACTTCGGTGCTCGACAAGTGTGCTCCAGCTGCCGCACCACCAGCGCCTCCAGTTGCACATGCTCGACGCTACCGGCAGGAGCCGGTGTGGCCAACACCGACTACGTGTTGTACGTTCGTGCTGTGCAGACGACCCATTGCGACACGAGCGTTCTGGCCTATGCTACGAGTTGCCAACTCGACCAGGTTCGCGTCTCCTTTGCCATAGCCCTCATTCCTTGTATAGTATGACCGACCTATCATGGGAATGGTCAACTTTTGCCCCAACAAACTCAAAACCACAGCATCGGCGTACGAGCTGCAGCTGGACACTGCGATGCATGAGCTGGCCCACGCGCTGGGTATGACGGCGCAGATGTATGCCTATATGCGCAACCCGGACGGCACGCCGCGCACCGCACGCGACCCCAACACGAGTGCGTTTGTGTTTGCCTGAGCAAACCTGAGCTTGTGACGGCGTAGACCAGCCCGCTGTGCTTACAAATTATGCTTGTCCAAACGGTGTCACGGCGACATCTGTGATGCTGCCTGCGGCCAATACAATGCAGTTCTTCACAGAGCGTGGGCACTCGGTCGCAAAGCTTGTGACACCGACTGTCTTGGCGTACGCTCAGAGTTATTTCAATTGCCCGAGCTTGAACGGCGTCGAGCTCGAGAATCAAGATGCCGGTGCATGCTTCGGAAGTCACTGGGAAGAGCGCATCTTCGAACCCGAAATGATGAGTCCGCTGCAGAGTTTCCGCAACGTCCCGTCGGGGCTGACTTTGGTAAGGCTGATGCAGGGTGTTATGCACCGCTCATGTCCATGAAGGCGTACTTCCAGGACTCGGGGTGGTACCAAGTGAACTTTTCCGTGGCTCTTCCCATGTACTGGGGGGCGCGGCGCGGCTGTGGCTTTGCCATGGATACGTGCGTGACGCTGAGTCAATCGAACGGAACAAGCACACCAAACGTGCCGGATCACTACTGTGTAAACGACGCCATCGACGCGTGCACGGTGGACCTCACGGCACGCGCCTTCTGCACCGTGTCATCAACGACGGGAGCGACAATTCCTGCCTACGACCAGTACTTTACGGACACGACTCGCGGTGGTGCTGCCTTCCCGGACTACTGTCCAATCCTCTCTGGCTATCCCCAGGGTGACTGCCGTATTGGGGGAAACCTGCAATACCCGACGGGCACGACCATTAACCTACTCGGAGAGGTTTACGGCAGCTCCAGCTTTTGCCTCAAGAGCACGCTTCTCTCGTCCAACAACGCCGGGTGGAGCTACAAAGGTCGCACCACTGGCTGCTACAGCGCGACGTGCGCCAACGGTGTCATTTCCATCACGATCGCAGCGCCAAAGGGGTTTCAAGTCGTGACTTGTTCGCAAAAAGGGCAAGCAATCTCGGTGGCCTCTTTCTCGGGTATCTTGTACTGCCCCGACCCGTTCGTCGTATGCAACACCGGCCAGTGCACACCAGCGTGCGGCGCCAACATGATCTGCGCCGGAGGCACGTGTGAATGCATCGACGGGTACGCCCGGCCATCCGCC
Source organism: Achlya hypogyna (assembly GCA_002081595.1). Taxonomy (NCBI): domain Eukaryota; phylum Oomycota; class Saprolegniomycetes; order Saprolegniales; family Achlyaceae; genus Achlya; species Achlya hypogyna. The sequence goes on from JNBR01000504.1 coordinate 31,985, forward strand.
GGCGCGACGTCCTGCGTGTCGGTTTGCCCCAATGCATGCTCGGGCAATGGCGTTTGCAACACCGCGACCGCCACTTGCAAGTGCAACGCAGGCTACACCGGCACAAGCTGCAGCACGGCCGCCGCCACGACGACGGATAGCAACGACAGTACGCGCCAGGCTACACATGGCATGGTGCTTCTGTTGTCTCTCGTCGCGGTGCTGGTCCAGTGAGATCAGTTTTCTTAGAAGACGTCCTTTGCGTATCATTTGCCATACACACTTTTCATACTGTACAAAGTTTGGCCATTCCGGGTGGATGTGGATCTTCCAGACGGATATAATCCAACCATGGAGACAAAGATAAACACCCCAGTCCTGCGAGCATCAAATCGCTGCATCCAGCTTATCGAACTGAGTCATGAACTCTACGGATCGTGTGAACCATAGATATGCTGTAGCCAACGACGCCTGCATGCCATAGCTCCTGCTTATCCGTCTTCAGCGACAACTTCCTCCATCGATCTTGGACTAAAATCTGATCCCTCAACGTGCGCACTCGCGTGGCCGATCTAATGATCAACGATGAGCCACCACCTCTGCCGCGCCTGCGACCGAGGTGCGCATCGCGTCAACGTCAACCGGGTTCAGCTTGGGCCAGTTGCCACCCACATCACGAACGGCTTCGAGAAGCTGCTTGTACCGCCCAGTGCAGCATGTGGGTTGACAGCAACGCGTGGCTGTGTCCATGGCCGTCTGTGCAGCTTCCTCTTTTCCCACCACGACTCGTGCAGGCGCGTCGATCGACGCTTGCAATCAGACGACGCGCGCCAGATGTGGCATGTGTTGTCGTGCATGAATGCCCGCTTGGCACCACCATCGAAATGTGTGGATGGCATGGCCGAGGACTGGCACCCACATGACTGCGACCGAATTCCCTTCCGTCATCATCCCCGCTGCCCGCTTCTGCCGCAGCCTCTGGCGATGGCGCGTCGAAGTTGCTCCTGCCGAATGTTGGTCCTCGCTTCTGATTGGTGCAAAAAGTGCATTGTCGAAGTGCCACTTCGATTTCGATCCCGAAATGCGATGCGTAAGCCTTTGCAATGAGGGAATTTCTTTTTAGCGCGATGCCATTGGCTGGTTTTGAACCGACCGCGGTAGCGTAACTCACACGGACAACCTCGGCGCAGTTCTCTACCTGCGAGCGGGAGACCACGTGCTTTTCGGGCGATCGCCGAACGCCTATAATCGCATATCCTCCTCCGTTTCATGGCATGGGCGCCGCAGCGTCACAGCAGATTTCCTCCTGCACAGGCAGCATGACTGGCGAGAGTGCATCGATGATCCATGGCCCGTCGAGCTTCCTTCATCAAGTCGACGTTATGATTGCCGCGGTAGATGATTCGTACGAAGGCGGCCACCACCATACCAAGTACGTCGTGCAAGTCACAGAGCGCGACCATGGCCACTGGATCGTGCCGCGGCGATATTCGCAGTTTCGCGTCTTGGCCGATGCCACGCGCTCCATCCTCGCCCGGGCCCGGCCGCGGGCGACCAAGGCCAATGCTTCACACGAGTCGGTGGTGCTTGCCCTACGCGGTTTCCAGTTCCCGAAGAAGACCATGCACTTTGGCTTCCTTGGCACGCCGGCCACCTCGCGCGAAGTTGTGTTCGACCGACTCCGCCAGCTCCACTTGTACCTTCAAGCCATGACGCGTGTCCTGCGAACGTTCAACTGGGATCCAGCCGCCCAGCAAACAAACGGCATCTCCCGCGACCAGGCCATCATGCTCTCGCGATTACTTCGCGGTTTCCTCGCCGTGCCTGACAATCTTGGCGAGTACCCGAGTAGATACGTGCACACCAACCCGCGCTGCCGCAACGCTGCCAGCATCTATTGCGCTCAACACGCTGTGTTGCAAGAGAACGCCTCGAAGAAGCAGCAAGAGCTGGCTGTGCAGGCGGCACATCGAGCCAAACCCTATGCGACTATGCTTGACAACTATGGCTCGGTTCTCGAGACGCAGCGGCTTGCCAACGCCACGATGCGGTCGTCCCGCGCCCCGTCGTACCCAATGCACAAGCTGGAAGAGGGATCGTACAAACAGTCGATGCTCCGCCCCAGTATTCTGTTCCTTCACAACGAAGCCACCGGCGGCGACCATGGGGAGTCGCTGTCCGACGACATTCCGCTCCTGTGCGCATCGCCCACGGATACGATCATCCTCGGCGATTAGAGCGAGTCCGTAGTTTAGTATTTATTTCAATGTCGTACTAATTAGGCTACAATGGAAGTAGTTATATCATCATCTATCATCGCCGCTTGTCATCCGATATCATGTACCTGTTGTCGGAACGGCAACATGCCATGTACCATACGCTCATATGACATTGACGTTCAAGCCAACCACAAGCACTAGCTATGCAACAAAACAATCGTTTGTACAGACCGTTAGCTTCAGTTGGAGTGTTTGGGCTCACCCCGCCATTAGGCGCACGGACTCGTTTGGTGTCAAGACAGTCAGCACTGACGCGAGGCAACCCTGGCAGCGGCTCAGCAACCGCAAGGAGGTGTCGAAGATCGGGGCAGTGGACGTGGGGCTGCATGCGCGACCGGCGGTGCCTAGACAGGGCGTTCCATTTTAGTGGCACCTAGTTTTGCAGCGTCGCGTCCTCTAGCAATACTGAGGTCATTCGTATACATCACGGGATGTCGGTGGTGTTTATGACTCGCCAATGCAGTTGCAGCCTGGGCCCGCTGTCCAGTCGCGTTCGACAGCCATCCCCACAAGATGGCACTCAAACGCGACCAACACAAGTTTTGGCAACTGTCACGTTGCGGCCCTGGGTAGCGCTTGTCGCTGTCCGAAGCGCCGCCAACTCAACGTGCGCCAAAGGGGAGACGGTCCAAATCGAAGGGGTCCGCGGCAGGAAAGATGCAGCGGGTGAGTATCCTCTGGGCCATTGTAGCGGCCATCATTTCGAAGACCTTTTTGCGCATTGTCCTGAATCAGGCGATTGGCATTGCCGCCATCTTCAGCGACGCGAGAGTCGTGGTGTCGTAATCGTTTGCGCCGGTAGCTTCGCGCGAGTGAGCTCGTTCTCTAAGCGCGGAGTATTGGAACGGCGACATCCTGAGTTGCTATCACAGCGTTTTGGGCTGCAAGCTGCTGCTCAAGTCCATAGCAGACGAAGTCTTTTGTGATAGACAATTGGTTTGCGTCAGCTGCGATTGCCACTGTCTTCACCTCAGGGAACGACCACACGATGTTTGGGGCGGACGCCACTATCCTTGGCAGAGCCCCCGAGGCAGCGTTCGACGTCGAGTCGGCTACTGTATCGCGGCGCCGTCAAGTTTGGCTTCTCGATGCTTTACTTAGCCTTCGCAAATGTCTCTCTCCCCAACCACATGGATTATCTGGCGACGATCTTATCCACCGACATGGATCTGATCGAGGATGTGAGTTGCCAGTGCCTCGTGGACGTGCTTGAGGTTTCGGGGACTTGCTCGGCATGCGAATAGGCACCTTTACACTGACAGTCGCGTTCGAAAACAACTCTTTTGCACGGCGCCGTCGTAAGGGGCTCGGGTACTTCGCCGATCACGCTGTTCAAAAGTAGATAACTCTATGCTTAGCTCTCACGCGAAGCAAAGGGGACATTCCACTAGTTTGCATCGGAACACGCGACGTTCGAGGTCACGATTGTATGCTTGCGTCTTCGAAGGGTACCGACCTCCGAGGATTAGTGAGCTTCCGGAAGCCCAGTACATTGATATCGAGCATTGATTTGTATCCTTTTAAAAGCTAAGTTGATCATGGGCTCGCTTGCATGGCGACGGTGTTGCGGGTGTCGATTTTCTGTCGATTCCAGCGCGCGACGAAGGAGTCTTTTTTCCACCGCTCGCGAAGGCCTTGCGCTTTGGCTTGTTCGATCTTCTTTTGTAGCAAGTTGAGCTCAACTTTCTCTTCCCAGGTCAAACATGCCTCCTGCCAGCGAGTGAGAAGTGCTCCTACCCCATCGCGTACCGTAAACTGCTCCACAAGGCGACGCAGCGCGTACTGGCGCATGCGTTTTGCCATGTTGCTACGAGTTCCTTGATGAATGACTTAGCTTGGAAGCACGTACCCAACGGATTCGATGCGGCCATCGTCGCCATTGAACTTGACTGCGTTCGCAAACACAAGAAGTAGATCCACCTTGTACTCTTCGAGTGTGCTATACGTTGCAAGCGCTGCTTGCGGGCCAAAGACGTTGACCATGTCATCCTGTTCCTCGCTCGGGGTTGCTTGCAGTCGCGTCTGAATTGTGCCCAGGTCCATCGGTCGCTCAATAATCTGAAAGTACGTCGGTATATTGAGCTTCACGGGATCGACAGGCTCGAGGAAAGGCCACGAAAGTTCATGCTTCATGAGCTCCTTGTGCAGCTTCTTCACGTCCGCCAGCCACGCCAGCTCCTCAGCGCCATCTTCGAGCGTCGCTTCCAACTCCATTGTTTGCCAACTGGCAGGCTATCCGGACTACCTGGCTACGTATCCGGAAGGATTTTTCCACAGGACATGCCCAGATCGCCGAGTGACCGCCAGGATGCGCCCAGTGCTGTGGCACGCCACCACGGCGGTACATCGGCGCTGCCCACCACCGCTTGTCGAGCCAATGCACACCATATACATCGTGTTGGTGTATATTGATGGTCTAGTACGCCCACTGCTTAGTGAGGTACGCAAGCGGAGTGAAGGAGATGTAGAAGAGCATGTCGAGGGCCGTGAGTCGGTGGTGCGCCTTGTCCTATGGAGCAAACGATCAAGCATTGACAGGAATGGCTTCATCTGTACCTTCCCACTTTGCGCGAAGAACAACACCATCCACAGCAAGAAGAGAAAACCGAACGCCAGCAGCGGCAAGTAGACATCTGCCGGGGGCGTCGACGCCCCCACGAGACCGTCGGCAAACTTGACCCACACGAGGACTTCAAAGACACCAATGCTGCACATCATCCACGCATTTTGCCCGAGGCGCCAGCACGCTGGGTTCGTGATGAACTCGTAGTACTACACCGCGACGATCACAGCCGTCCTTGTCGAGCCACAGCTTACCTCCGATGCCGCCGGGAGGCCGAGCATGAAGAGAAGGCAAAGCCGGTACTTGTTGATGTGGCTTTCCTTGGGAATATTAAGCGTGCTTAGGAGGAAAAACGCGTTGAGCTCGACGAGGAGGCACACAAAAACGGCACCAGCCACCTATGGGCACCGTGAGTCGCGACGAATGGCATATGTGCACCAGAGCGAAGCGCTTGAAACTCGAAAAGACTTCCCAGTCGTAGCGCGACCAGGAGAAAGGCGTGAATTGGCTTAGAGCACGACGGACGTAGCCGCGCTTGTCGCCCTTGTTGCCTGACCAGTCGTACTCCTTCGTTTCGAGGTACTTGAGCGTGAGGTGGCCAAGACACATGCCGATAAAGTTGGCACCAAAAAGGTCCATGAAGAGCGAGTCCCACCAGCACTCTTGGAAGTCGGGAATCACGAATTGGAACGTGAGCTCGAGAAGCTCGAAGGCGACGCCCAGCACCCAGCAGAAGCGCCAGTCACGGAACATGCACATCTTGCCCCACCACCCTGTGACATGGGCAAGGAACCAAATGCTCGAGACGCCGCGGTACAGCGTCTACGTAGTGATGAGCGCCAAGGCGACTACGAGCGCCAGACCGTCGAGTTGATTTCGCAGTTGAGTGGTGCCGATGGCTTGGACTTGGCACCGACACCGACTTCGGGAAAGAGCACGCGGATGGCAGCCGTCGCTGATTGCAGGTTCTGCACTGAGAGCGCCGCCAAGAGGAGAAGATAGAGCACCGAAAGGCCATGGACAATACGCCACAGACCAGGGTGCGGTCGCACCTATTCAACGCATGAGCTGGCGTGGGATGCCAAACCATGCGTACAAGAAGGCCGTCGCGGGTTTGCAGGAAGCAGTAGGCGAGGAAGATGAAGCTTGCTGAGAACAACCCACTGCGCACATTGAGCACAAAGTCCTAGCAGAGACTTGTGAGCGCGACGACAGACACACGAGCATACATCCGAGTCGTGCGTAAACGAGTAGTGCGCGACGGCAACAACCACCAGGAACAGAAAGAGGAACTGACGTGGCTCTTCCTTGAAGAGCAGGAGTCCGTCGAACTCGTGCTCGCGACTGGCGCGGAAGGCGTTGCCAACGGACACGGTCAAGGGAGATGGCGACGGCGCCGGTGCCTTGGCGTCTTCGGTCGTCTCGACCGTCAGCGGTGCGTCGGGCTGCTTGCGCCGGGAACGGAGCTCGTAGGCCATGCCGTCGACACTTCACAAGTCCCCAGATGGTCACCCGAACAACATTGGCACATGCAATGTGACAGGTTATCAAACCTCCCAAAATAAATAATCGTCTGCGTTTTAACCAACCAAAACGCCCGTCGCCCGCTAAGTGCGACTACCGACATCACGTCATGAACATGGCGTCAACGTGGCGCCCTCTCCGTACATGGCGGCTTGGCCATGGGCAATGGCGCCAGCGTTGCGACGCTGCAACTGTAGAGAGTCACCGGCGCCACCACCGCTGCATCGCACACGGCGGAGGCCATGGACTCGCTCGATGCATCCATGAATCATATCGAGCACTACTTGCACGATATGCTATTCCATGGGTTTGCAGATGGATTCAAGTCGCTTTGAGAAGGCACGATGCCGCGCGTCCATAATGGGCGCCGAGCACAGGATTGCTCCATCGTCGCCTGCCTAAACTACAGGACGTCTAGCGAGGCAACAACCGTCGATGTACCCGGAGGTTGTGTGGAGCGGTTGGGGGGTAAATGCTATGCGTATGGTCTACAGTACTATCGTTATTGATCGGTGGATATCGCTTGGGGGCAGCAGGGATGTGACGCCGCCGCGGCAATGCACCAAGTGCATGGCGTAGGCTGCCGCTGAGACCATTGAGAAAAACTTCGGATGAGTCGGTCCGCTTAAGTGCGTCGTATCTTGATGGGGCAGTTGGCTCCAGCACCAAACAAACCAGCGCGATGGCCCAAACCAACGACCAAGGTACGGGCTACCGTCGCTGCCGCGCTCATCTCGGCTGTAGAAGCACCGCGTACCAAGTTTTACGTGCGCGGCAAAGCGGTACGCGTGGATTGTTGTTGAAACTGGTGCTGATGTCGTTGATGCAGAGCATTGAGCCCTTTTGGGGTCTGCCGTCAGTGACGCCCGAGGACCTCTCGCTTCGCAAGATCGAGGCCGAAGAAGCCTTCGCCACGTGCGATTACATGTTTATGAGCCCCGACGGCGGCAAGACAGCCTTTGTCACGACGGAGGTCGGCTTTGTCGTGCGTGCCACCGAGACGTACGTTTGTGAGATTCGGTGACCGTCTCTCACGCTGACACTTGTAGCAACGAGGTGCTCGTTGAAGTCACCAACCCAGGCATTCAGGCTGCGGCCTGGTCGCCTCTCGGCTCGCAGCTTGTCACGTGGCAGCGGCCCGTAAAGGACTCCACCGAAGGTCCACTGCCTACGTTGCCCGCCATGGCTCACTCTGCGCAGGCAACTTGATCGTGTGGGACGTCGCCACAGGCTCCACCATCGCGCGCTTCAACCAGAAGACGTACTCACGCGACGTATGCCACAGTAGATGACGACCTTCGATGTCTCACGCCGACGTAGCACTGGCCATCGATCCAGTGGAGCTCAGACGAAACCATTGCGGCTCGCTTGAGCGGTGGCGGGGTATGCAGCGATGGCGCGCTTGGTGGCTAATCCTATGCCGCGCAGGTGCAAGTGTACAAGGGCACGGCCATTGGCGGTGGCAGCATCGGCAACATTGCCCTGGAGGTGGGCGACCGTCGAGCCGCGCCTATTGACTTTGCCTAGAACACCACCAAGTTCAGCGTCGCGCCGGGTGGACTTCCGTACAAGATCGCGCTTTTTGTGCCGGAAAAGAAGGGCAAACCCGCAAGCGTGCGCGTGTTTCCCTTCCCACCCAATGCCGCGAGCTCGCATGTGGCATTCAAGAGCTTTTACAAGGCTCAAGATGTCAAGCTCAAGTGGGCGCCCAACGGCTCTGCTCTCATCATCGAAACGAGCACAGACGTCGACACGTCCGGCAAGTCGTACTACGGCGAGACCAACCTCTTCTTTCTCCAGAGCGACGGCCAGTACGACTGCAGCATCCCCGTGACTAAGGAAGGTCCCGTGCACGACGTGCAGTGGGACCCAACGTCGCGCGGCTTTGTCGTCTTGGCCGGTTCGATGCCTGCGAACGCCACGGTTCGTTGCTGTCGACGGTGCGAAGCTCACAAGGTCGCTAGCTCTACACCAACAAGGCCGTGCCCACGTTCGAGTTCGGCGCGGCCTCGCGCAACACGATCAGCTGGAGCCCACACGGTCGTTTTCTGTGCTTGGCGGTGCGTCTTGGGCAACGCGAACCTGGTCGTTCACCGCCATTATAGGGCTTTGGTAACCTGCCGGGCCACATGGACTTTTGGGACCGCAACAAGCTCAAGAAGCTCGGGTCGGCCACGTCCGAGTGCGCTACCGTGTAAGTTTTGCGCCAGCCTATCTCTTGAAGATCTCACCGGCGCACGTAGGCACACTTGGTCGCCCGATAGCCGGTACTTTGCGACGGCGACGACCTTCCCTCGGTAGGCCAGCCGTACGGATACTCGCGAGATGCTAATGCTGAGCAGCGTCCGCGTCGACAACGGCTTTAAGCTCTTTAAGTACGACGGCACGCTCGTGGTGCACGAGCCCCGTGCTGAGATCTACGACCTCCAGTTCCGCCCTGCAGCCTCAGGAGTCTACCCTAACCGCCCAGCGACCCCGCGCTCCAAGGAGGAGGTGTGTCGCACTGGCAGCTTGAGCTGAATCATGATGTAGGAAGCGGCTGCTTTGCCGCCGGCACCCGTGCGCAAGGCGTATCGCCCGCCCAACTCGACGGGCGCGCTGGCTGCTATGCTGCGCCGCGAGGATGGCGCGGGCGCGCGCAAGCTCGATGTAAACAAGTACACGCCGGTGAAGACGGTGTCGGGCTCGGGGGTCATTCCGGGCATGGCGCCGGTCGCCGTCAAGAAGCCCAGTAAGGCGGAAAAGAAAAAGAAGGCCATCGAGGCTGCGGCGGCCAAGGCCGAGATCGAGAAGGCTGCCGCGGAGCTGCTTGCCAAGGCGGAGGTCAAGGGTACGTACCAGTGTGCGTGAGGTCCGCTCATGTGCGGGCAGCGGAGTTGACACCCGAAGAGAAGCTGAAGAAAGCGAAGGCCGTCCAGAAGAAGCTCAAGCAGATCCAGGACATCAAGGTCAAGCAGACCAACGGCGACACGCTCAACCCTGACCAGCTCGCCAAGCTCGCGTCCGAAGCCGCGCTCCAGGCCGAGTTGGAAGCGTTGGCGTAAGCAACACCCGCGAGGTTAACAGAAACACCATTTTGTCGTGTTCTCGTTAGTGTACTGCCCGTCGAAGCCTTGGCAGCGCCTGCTGAGATTCTCTAGTGCATTGTATAATTTGCAGGACGTACGTGCGTCTGAACTGCGCATTAGACAACACACGATTACATCCGATGTATTCGTGAATGGGGACGCTGATACGAACGGATACTAGTCTTTGCAAGCCGAATCACATCAAGATGGCCTGCATATTGTACTCGTACGAGCATCCCGACAAGATGACCATCGCATCCTGCCTATTTGCCATGCGCTTCACTGCAAAACAGGCATCGGAAAAAGGCTGTCGAAAAGGAGAAAGTCGCCCATCGGTCACCGCCACACATTGAGACGCCGTGCCTCGCACATTTGCCACGTCAAGAAACTATGGTGGTATACCGACACAAATATGAAACGATAGAGAATCGACACGATAGGTTATTGTCGTCGGGAGCGGTTGCATGCCCATGGCCCCGGGTGAGCCGAGAGACGGCTGGGCCACTTGCGCGCGACGCAGAC